>VZRV01000642.1:1664160-1906064 GCA_013398115.1 Falcunculus frontatus
GACAAAAAAAAAAAAAAAAAAAAGATGAAGGCAGAAAGAAACTCTTCATCAATGATTATATTTAAAAAGTGAGTGTTATTTCAACACCAAATTTCAAAATTCAGTTGAGTATTTTTAGAACTCTGTCATGCTCTAACTTCAGCTGGTAAATAAGTACCACACAGCCGCTTGCACACACACACCCCAAACCCTGCAGTGGGACGGGGAAAAGAATGAGGAAAAGGTGAAGTCCATGGGTTCATATTAGAACAGTTTAATAAATGAGAAAAAGTAAAATACAATAAAAATAGCAATAGTAGCAACAATAATAATAGTAAAGAAAATGAAAAAGACAGAGAGGAATAAAACCTAGGAAAGCCCAGGGATGCACAATACAACTGCTCACTACCTTCTAACCCACTCCCAGCATGTCCTGAGCAGTGATCAGCCCTTACTGGGCAGGATGTTTTGTGTTATGGAATATCCCTTTGTCTGGTTCAGGTCAGCTGTCCTGCCCATGCATCTTGTGCACGTGCCCGCTGGCAGAGCATGGCACACTGAAAAGTCCTTGATGTAGGATCAGCACTGCTGAGCAACAACTAAACCATCAATGTGCTATCATTATTCTTACACTTAAATGTAACACTCAGCACTGTAGCAGCTACTAGGAAGAAAATTAACTCTATCCCAGCTGAAACCAGGACGAAATCCCAATCTGTTTAAAAGAGTCAAATATTTTCTGTAGTTAGTCACAATAAACCAACAGGAGTTAAGGGAGAGCAGTTCTGCATTAGCACAATCTTTGTGCAGAGAAAGGTGCCCTGTGCCAAAGTTCCAAGGATGTGCTTTTGCCATGAGAACTGGTGGGTTTACACCTGCTCTGCAGTGGTAGAAATTACTGCTGCCACTCCTGTTGAGTAGCAGGATTATTAATTGCATTTTAAGAAAGTCTCATATTTGATTGTAAACCAAAAAAAGTTTTGACTTGCCTTTGTGGTTTATGCAGGAACTGACAGTTATTACAATTTTTTTTTTCTCCCCTTAGGGTTTTAAAAAACTTGCCTCCATCTTACTGCGTTTAATTTTTCTCAAACTGGATGGCAGCATTTGTCAATTTTGTATGTACCTGTCCCTCAGCTCTTCTAACAAACCAGTGTAATTAAACATTCAGATTAGCACTGTTTTTCATCATATACCATCTAAGTCTGGGGGGTTTGCTTTTGTTGAATAAATGGCATGTCATTTTTAGTTGTTTATGTAACACGAATACAAAACAGGATGTAAATTATGTATTGATGCTGTTAAATGCTAAGATTTTCTTTTGGCCTCAATAAAAGTCAATTGTCTGTTATATATTATCTTTTTTCATCCCATCACTAGAAGACACAGCACACTGAGGTGTTCCCAGCTTCCTGAGAAGTGCTGATTGCCTGGTCTAGTGGAAGATGTCACTGCCTATGGTACAGGGGTCAGAACTAGATGGTCTTTAAAGTCTCTTCCAAACCAAAGAATTCTATGATTCTATGATATTGATTTAAATAGGAATGTGACGTTGATTCCAGTAGGGTTTATCAGCAGCTGGCATCTTTGTAGAACAGGAACAATTTTTTCAAGCTTCGTATGGTATATGGAAAGTCTGTGTTGGTCTGCAATGCTCAGGCTGTACCCAAGGCTTCAACTGATGCTACTGGGTCCCTAACTGATATTGTTTCTTACCTAGAGGGGGGTTCTTTATTTCAGTTAGTACATCAGGTGAAGAGAGGAAAGTGGATTGAGGCTCTGAGCAAGGGAATGAATGGTTAGAAAAGCCCACAGTCTTTCAGATTTTCTTTGATTATTATGTCTGTGACTGCATCAAAAACAAATTTGACATTCTGGGTGTCTGTGGCACAGGTCAAGTGACAATATATCTCTTTATCTTGTTTCCTTATGTTCAAGTCTAGAAATTGTTTCTTGATGTAATTTGCAGCATCTTCAAATGTGTTTTCTCCTGGTGGAAAGAAAAGTAAAAGCAAAAGAAGACACATTTCAACTGGTACTTCCTCACAACGGCAAAGGGACAAGAAATAATGTTTTGTGCCTTTTTTTTTTCTTTTCTTTCTATTCAAATTAACTTCATGAATTAGGTATGAAAATTTTGGATCTAAACTGGTTTTTCTCTGGTAATTTCTGACATAGCCTTATATATTCTCTTGCATCAGCTGGGAACATCTGGTGTTTTTTTTATTTCCAGTAGACACTACTGTCACACAGAAAAAGACACAGACTTCCCTTATGGAATGTGTTCTTAAAATAGGGACAAAAACCTTGGACTCAGTTGTGGTACGTGTGTGAATGATAAGATACTGACTTGTGCTGAAATATTGGCTGAGTCCACCACAGCACCCTTCAGCCATCTGAAACTTCTAGGTTTCTCAGCTTATTCTACCAGCAATGGACAGAAATGAACATCTCCTGGGAGAGACATGAACCCACCCAAGGATAAACATGGTGAGTAGGTGAGATGAGTTGAATTCTGGCTGTGTCTGTCTCATACCATTCTTTCATGAGAAGATGCTTAGATAAGAGGCTGAGTATTTGAAAGGTTATATATAGGTGACATGAGTCAAAGTCTCCGTCTTTAATACACTACACTAAATACCTAAATGTGTTTTCTTCTGAACACTCCAAACTTACCATTATACTCAGGAAAGCAGATATTCAGGTGAACTTTTGTTATTTTCTCTTGAAAGAGATCTTTTTTGTTTAGGAACAGCACAAAGGAAGTGGCTGCAAAGCACTTATGGTTGCAGATGCTGTTGAACAGATGAAGGCTTTCGTGCATTCTGTTCTGTTGAGTTGCAAAAGGTAAATGTGAGACTGACAAATCTCATCCCCACATGTCATTTTTACTGCAATGTTCTTTACTGGAAAGAACCAATACAGTGTAATAGCCTTTAAATGGTTATCAGAGAATGGTAATATTTCTGATGTGCCATCAGAGAGTACATTAAAACTTAGAAGCAAAAAGGGCTGCTTGTCTCTTCTGACTCACCACTTCTTTATCTTCCACCAGAACCATGTCATAGGCACTGAGTGCAGCACAGAATATGATGCAAGTAACTCCTTCAAAGCAGTGAATCCACTTTTTTCTCTCTGATCGTTGTCCGCCCACATCAAACATCCTTTGCAGAAAAAATAACATATGTACAATGTAAAGCACTAATAAGGGTGTAGTCATGGTTTAATGCACAGAGTTCAGATGGAGATGAATGACAAATATTCAGCTTTTCCAAATATCAGTCTGTTTCTATCCCAACAGGCCCAGGAGTGCTGCGTGTTGTTACTCCTGGCTTTGTAGTGGGTATAAAATGAAATTTAAAGGCTTAAATACCTGCAGGTAGGAAAGATATTCAGTACTTTCAGGTGGGATTCTGTGTTGAGGAAGTGAGGCTCAGGGCAGGACTAAGACCTGCAGGCAAGGATTTATTCAGGGCAGAGTTCTGAGACATCGATAGAAGACCCTCAAATCCAGTGTCATTCACTACTTCATGGTTTTGCCTGCTGACATATTGATCAATAAGACACACCACTGGAGGCCAGCCATGGATTGAGCCCTGGTTGTGCATGAACAGATGATGCCACCTGCTCACTTCCCTGGTGTGATCACTAAGCTCACTACCCAGCCTGCATCATTCCTTCAGAGGGTGTCTTCCCTGTCCATCTCATTAGCTGCTCTTGAAGCAGCAACTCCTGGAGAGCAGGAATCCCTTCATTTGTGCAGAGGGAATTGTAGGGCTGTCCTTCTCTGTGTTAATTTCCTTCTGCCTTTGCCAGGAACTGCCACTGCCTTAGGGTAGTGTCATATGAACTTTATATGGACTCTCTATGGGATGCAAAGCCAGCTGAGCACACCTGGCTGGGACCAAGTCAGGGCCCAGCTGAGCAGGAGCTGTCCTCAAAGCTACCACTGTAGTGCTTAGCCCCAGCTTCCAGAGCTCCCACCTACATTCACAGTTCTTCAGTGACAAGGGCTAGGGCTTTCTTTTCACTATTTTTCTGAAACAAAAGGTGCCAAACTTGAAGGTTTTTCAAGTGCATTAGAAAGCAGGGAAAACATAAAAAATAAAATTTATCCTACCCTTAGGTATTCTGTTTCCTAGTGTGCATGATGACTTTTCCCTGTGCTGCCTGTTGTTGAACTTAATACTGTAAAACCTAATCCCCTGTTGGATTACCCCTTCCTTCAAGAATATGCATTAGATCTCTGGATCCCGCAGTATCTGTAAATTAAATACAACTCAATTCTTATACAAGTGAATATAATGGGATTCAGTAAGAAACAATCATGTCAGTAGTAAACAGCAAGAATAATTTGTTGCTGAAACATTGCATTTTGCAGTATCTTAGTCTTCTGTTTCCTTCACAATCAGCAGTGCAGTTGATGTTAAAAAAATGTTTTTTTTAAAAATTCTTCAGCCTTCTTAGAAAAACTGAAACCCTATCCAATGGTCATAATGAACTGTTTCTGCAGCTGAGGAGTAATCAAGTTTATTTGCTGGTGCATTTCATATTTTTGATTATTGGGTGTCTACAAAAGTGAATTATTTTGGAAATCAGGAAGCTGTTATGGAGCAAGATTTTGATAACAGTAATGGCATTCTTCCAAACATATCTTCACTGAGTTCAGAAGGTCAGCTGAGGAGTGGGGTCAGCATAAATAAAGTATCTTGAATTTTGTCTGTGATTAGTGCCCAAAAGTCACCTACGATTATATGCCTTTCTTGATTTGCGGGGTATAACCATAAAATCAGGGTTATAACAGGAAAAAATATTTTAAAAGCTTCAAAATTTAGTCTTCAGGAAAGTTTTGTTTCAGCATATATAATCACATGAATCAGTATTTACTTCCTGTGAGCTTTTAGAATATGGCCCTTCAAATATTCATGAGAAGTCATTTAAAAAGGACAAGACCAAAGCCAGAGGCAATGCTTATGGGCAGTTTTTGTTGTAGTAATCTTAGTTTACTTCTCTCTTCTCAGCCCAGAATTTTACATGTGCACATGTAAAACCGAAGTCCCTCCATGAATGGTGGAAAATGAGGTGATCTAATTTTACCAATCTAGTCAAATTTAGTCTAGAAATCTCTATATTTTCCCAGAATTGCTCTTGAAAACTTAGCTGCAGATATAGAGTTAGCTATATACTCATTCAGTGGTACACAGAGAGAGGCCTGAAGACTAAAATAAAGTTTGTCTGATTTCAGTCAAACTCTTCCTAACACACAAATAGAAAGGACAGTAGAAGAGGACCAATGAAGATCAGACCTTCTTTGAAAAACATTTAAATACGTTCTGAGCTCTAAGTCAACATTAGTGAAATAAATTGAAGAGCACATGCAAGCTAAATTGCACTAAATCAGCAAAGTAACCACTAAGCAAGGAGCAAATAAAAATCGATGTTTTCTGTGCACCGGTAATTCAGTTCCCTGGAGCAGTACTGGGGTTTAGACTTTTACTGCACAGATACAAAATGGTTTTTTGCCTCATTCAGTTCAGTAAAGGGACAACTGTTTAGTGAATGAGGCATCTGTTCATGGGGTTTTTATATCTATGTATGGCTTGTGACCTGAAGCCCATCAGCATATCAACCAAAACTCACTCTGAATGTGTAAGCATTCCTCTCTTTATAGGTGTTTCTGTGGTACTTATCAAACTTGCTGCAGAGATATCAGGATCCTCCAGCTGTTTTGCATTGCTATGGCAATACAAAGTAGCAGTAACTGGCTGTTTAACATGGATTTATAATTGGTCTGCACCACTCTAGCAGCTCAAACCTCTCAGATCATTTTGTAGTGATTTTACCTAATATTACTTAACTGCCTGAAAGCACCAACAAATTTACTCACATAACACTACTGTGATGCATTGCAGAGAGGGTAAAATTGGTGGAGTTTGTGTCTGTGGTGGCATTAAGAGCCTTCCTCTTGTTTGCAGACACTTGAATAACTAAATTCTCAGTTGTGCCTCATTTCATCTAGACTTAAACACTAATGCTGATATTCTCATGTCAGGACTGATAGCACCCATGTCAACAAGGATTTGCACTCTGACAGTTTCTTTCTCCATCCTGAATTTATTTCTTACATGAACTACGATTGTAACTGAAGGCATTCAAATTTCCAATGTACAAAGCTGTCTGGAAATATGTTAATTAGTGAAAAAGAAGATGATGTCTATGACATTGCAGTGTAACATTTGTGGGCAACTCCTGAATTTTCATGAGTGACCAGAATATTCATAGACGATAATAATTTATTTGTAAGACATCTGCTTCAGAATCTCATTTTGTATGTGCAATCTCTGTTGTGTTAAAGCATCTGTGTGGTGGCATAGATAGTTTGGGGAATGTCTAATTGGCACATGAGGAGAAAGAAAGAAGCTAAATGAAAAATGTAAAAGTTATAATCCTCAAGCTTTATAAGTCTGTCTGTCTCTACAAGCAGTTTCTCATCTAGACTGCATTCCTCAATATGCGTCCCAGCCTTTAAATTAAGAATTAAATGGATTTCAGTCCACAGAGAAAAGCATTATAGAATACTGAAACTAACATAATTCATTCAAATCCATTTTCATGTGCAATTAGATATTTTTAATTGGTTCACCAAGCATAACAAGATCTTGAGTACCTTAAAGTGTAAAATATTTCAGTCAAATTTCTCAGAGGCATTATTTTTGAATTTTTTTTCTGAACATTTTGGTTTTCATCTCAAACGAGCATGAAGGCATGCTTGATAATGCTGAAATTCCCCATGAGACAGATTTTTTTTTTTTTTGCCAACTATAGTGCATTCCAGTGCTAAGAGCAGTTATTTCTATTCCCATAAGAAGAGTGAAAGGTTGAGAGTGCATGCCAATTGGTAGATATCAAATGTTTTTGCATGCTGTTAAGGATATTTAAGTAGGCAAATTTCATAAATGTCACAATTATTCAAATGGCAGGATATAACTAATGCTTTTAGACATTTACATATGTAAAAATGTTCTTTTAGAACCTGGTATTCTGTGACCTGTTTATAATGGTCCATTATATGCTCAAAGTTGGAATACTGATAGTAAAATACCTTGCTTTTTGAGCTGAGTAAAAATGCTAAATAGGAGTGGATTCAATGACATAACAATGGGATTACCTGTGTTATAGTAGGTCAATACCTTTGGAAGAAAATACTTAAGAAAGACAAACCTCAAGAAGATTGTCAAATATGGCTTTCATACCTGAAATTTAAATCCTTGAAAGAAAACTGAGTCTCTATAATCCCAGTTGTCTGCACTCGGGAATGCAGGACATCTTGCTCAGTAGGGACGTAATCTGGCATTGCCAACCTGTCCAAGTCATTGAGGTAACTAGGGAGAGTAAGAAAGAAGTGGTGGTTGGTGAATTCAGAAAGTGAAATGTCCATTACCTAATCACACAACCACACTGAGCCACTTTTAAATATGTAATGTAAATTACACATTTAAATACAATACTGTGGTTATTATACAAGTGAGTTTCACAATTCAGAGCCTTTCTTTTTTTTTTTTTCTTGTATATAGAAGTGTAATTTATTTGCACATAGTAAATGTATTTCTGAGAATTTCAGCCAAGGAAAATCCTTATTTCTCTTAGGGTTGCTTTAAAACCACCTTATCAGCAAAGAGGTCTTTGGCTATTTTCTCTCAGCAGGTGGGAATTGTCACCCCAGGGGAAGAATCACAAACATCCTTCCAAAGCAGATGCATAAGGAGTCACCTTAGCCTGTCAGACTGGTTGCAACAGTATTTTCCTTCCTAAGTGAAAGGAATATTTACAAAAAGAAAAATTTACAAAAAGAAGGTACATAGTGATTTTAAAAAGTGTAGTTTTTAGTCAAAACCAAAAGCTTCTATGAAACTGAGGATGCTCTCATTGATATTATGATGAGACGTTGGAAAAGTGTGGATTATCTGCTTTTATTTCTGATATACAGAGATAAAATCTGCATGAAATGAGAACCCAAACCAGATCTCTGAAGCATGTTTTTTGCCAGCCTTTCTCCTGTCTCTTCTAGGGGCACACAGCTTTCTTTAAATGGCTAGACAGAGCTTCTGAATCCTTCTGGCTGGTGTAGGAATCTGTGCAGAGAGGTTATGAACCAGCAAAAGGAAAAGAGGCAGTGCCTGGGTAACCTCCTACCTTTTAACTACTAATATTCAAATAGAGAACAAAGCCAAAAGCAAGAAACCCCACCAACAGCTGAAGCATTTTGAGTGTCCCTGTTGGCACCTTCCTATTTGTAGCCTTCTGTCTCTGACAAACAAGACTCTGTGTCTCTAATGTCTGTTAGGCTCCATGCCTTCTTTTTTCCTCTCTACACCAAGTCTGCCCAGCAGGTAGTTCTGCTGTTCAGTTTAACCAGAATGTTCCAAAAGAAACCTCACAGCTCATCATCCTTGTCTGCAATATTTAATAGACCTGTAAGTAAAAAAAAAAAATTAAAAAACAGAAGAATAAAATAAAATTTTAAAAGCTAGAATCTTTCATTTGGATATTTCCAAGTAATGATTGGAAATGGGATTTTCTTATTTTAAGTTGAATAAACTGTATCCAGTCTGAAAGGGGTGTTGAACCTGATCTGAGTACTTCAATGTTTTCCCATTATTTGAGGCCAGGAAACAATCTGTTGGGGAAAGAAAAAAAAGCAATATAGCTCTGTTTCTCTGAGTAAGGCCTGAGGCAAACTCATCTCAGCTCACCTTTGTGGAAGGCAGGAACAAAATATATTTTGTTATTTATAAAACATGTAAGCACTAAAATAAACACTTAAAATAAAGTTCTGATAGTTCTTAGCCACAAATGCCTAAATTCAATTCAACACAGGCAATCGTAATTGCATGAAAAATTAGACCAAGTTAATTATCTAGTTAATGGAGCAAGAGGCAATTTCAGGCTCTTCCTAGAGCCATAGGCAGCTCCAAGGGGAGACTGCAGACCGTCTCTTCACTGGCCAGGGAGGGAATGGAAACTGGTAGGTCAGTAAATGCTGATCTTTCCTTGGCTTGAATAAGGCGATAGGACTCCTACCCTGAGAGGCAAATGACTGAGCAAGCAAGATGCATCATGTACTACTGGTAGCTGTTCAATGACATTTGAAGTCACAGTTTATAATCCCAATCTTGCCCCTTCCATACCCATCATTCCATTTTAAAACAGCATTCGTTCCAGGTGAGTCTAAGGGAGAAATTCCAGCCAAATTCGACAAATGGGATTTTTCTATCATTCAGAAGATGACAATTTTTTTTTTCAATTAAAATACACAAAAGAGAGGCAGTGATCAAACTCCTTTAGCATGAATTAATAAAGTAAAATCTCAGAGAAGACAACCTCAGAAAGTCAGAGTTTACACAGTATCAATCAATATACTTTGTAGGAGCTGAGAAACAGGGGTTGGGGTTTAAAAGAAGTTGAACTGCAGCATTAGATGGTTGATTGACTGTAGCTGACTTTGAACTGATCATTAGAAGCCCAGCAGCAAAGGAAAATATTAAGTTGATTTTAATGGTTCAGAGCCAAAGGCTAGAATTTCAGAAGCATCAGGTACCAAAAGATGAAGACAGAAGATTAGCAGGATTTTCAAGAAATTAGCAGAAATGTTCAAGCAGATGAAAAACTTATCATTGTAGCTGTTTTCATTGTAACTAGCAATAAATAATAATAATTACAGACACAATCTATATTAACCTCCTTAAATACTAAATCCTATTGCAAGTTAAAATAGGACACAGACAATAACACTGAGATAGAATTAATTTAGATTCTTCTATCTTCTTTTTTAGGCAACAAAACCTAATTTGCCAGGCATAGCGTACACAGCAGTGTTAGCTGGTAAGCAGGCAATATATATATATATATTTTTTTTTTTTTTTTAATTTAAGAGATGATTTTCCTTTTAGTTATTATGACTGGTTTGTTATGGGCTTTTAGTGATGCGAATGGCAGGGGGACCTGTCAGAAGGGGTATGTTAGAAAAAAGTTGCTCTGTACTATTCCTATAGAAATCCAACACTGCCATAAAGTACTGTCAAATCAGGCACAAATCAACACAGGCAATATTTTCTTTGTTCAGGAATCTTGCAAAAGGTCTTCATTCTTGCTTGGAAGATATAAAGAGGTGAAGAATTTGTAATATTTTCTCTGCACTATCTACAATTAGTAAACTATGGAGGCCTTCAGGTTGTCCCCTGAAGTCCAGACTCCAGCCATGCCTTTCTTTCCCTGCCATGTAGAAGGGACACCCAACACCTTGAGAGGCTTCACTCTGCAGGTGCCCTCAGCCTGTAGGAGGAGCTGCAGGAGCAGGGAAACCTCTACCTCCAGGTCTCAGAAGACGGACCTCAGCTGGAAGGAACCTCTGCCCCAGGTCTGGAGTCAGACTTGAGCACTCTCAGAAGACTCTGACCCAGTGACACCTCCCTTCATGACCGTGCACGAGCTGAGTGAGGAGGCAGCTGAGCAGGACTGGAACCTGCAAGAACAGGTGCAGAGGCAGCCAAACCAGGGACTCCTGGAAAGTCTAAACTCATTGACTACATCTGAGGTAAGAGATGTGCCCCAGCCAGAGGGTGAGCCTTTGTGGGGTCGGGGCTGAGCAGCCCCAGTCAGTCCCCTGCTTATCTGTCTGGCACCTTCCCAGCACTCAGAAAGGGACCTGGGGCTGGAGCAGCTGCAGCACCACTGGCTCAGCTGGATGCTGGGATGGTAATGGCCCAGGGAACCCTGTCCAAGTAGCTGGTTAGTTTAGAGGAAAGTTTTTATCGTTTCCTCCAGACTTATATTTAGTATCTTGCAATATATACAAAGTATCACTCTAGGTAAAATCTAAGCTGTGTCAAGTCACCTTTCCCTCTATTTGTCAATCTTAGAAATACCCAGAGGCAGAATATACTTTTTTTTTTTTAAACTATTCAAACAAACTCACAGAAACAAATTGTTTCTGAAACCTTGTTTTCACTTGCTTCCTCCAGTTAAACATTTCTGATATATCATAAACCTTAGCAACCCCCTCATTTTTTCAGGTTGATGAGCAATGATTGTCACAGGCTGTTGTGCACGAGGGACAGTTGTTGCTGCAGCAATAGCCAGCTGTTCAGCAGCTGGTGTCACCTACTACGCGGCCGAGTCGCTGAGCTGGTACTCTGCTGCCCTGGAGAAGCAGGCCTGGGTCCCACCGTCACGCCACAGCTGTTTGATGAGCTCAACCAGCTCGGGAGACATGCTGCCGTCCTCCAGAGTCGTTGCCATGGCACACAGCTTCCTTTCATCTTCCTAAAGAGAAATTTCAGTAAATATTGTGCAAGCACGCTGTGCCCCTTCACCTCCTTGAAGATGTGCTTGGTTTATAACAAGTTGCAGGGGCAAAATTTCTCATTTTCACCATTTTTTCCAGGTGGCTGTACTCGCCTGTGCATGTAAACGTCCTTTTACAAACTCACTTCCCTTTAGGTAGTGCAAAGGTTAGGCTTAAATTGTGATAGAGTTTTCATCTTTTTGTTGTTTTGTTCATATGAGGGCTCAGTTTCATCTTGCCATAAGCATTCACAGATAGTCCAACCTCGAAGGAAGGCTTTTATATTAAGAGACAGTAATAGGGTATCAAAACTTAAATTAAACAGTCCATTTAAAGTTAAAACTTATTATAACTATATCAATGCAGAAATCTAAATCTAAATGTATTTTTGAATGTATTTGTAAGAAAAAAAATTTAGGTTTAGGCCACAGTGAGAAATGTGACAAAGTGAATATAACTGAATGCATTTCCTATATGAAGGGAAGAAGAGACCTGTAACAGAATAAAATCCCAAACATCTAAAATATATTATTCTGTAATTTCTTCCTTTTGTAGTCAAATAAAAAAGGATTTTAAATAATCTATTTCATTAAAAAGATTTCTTTTCAGTAGTTAACAGCTTAGGAATTTACTGTAAATAAAGAGCATGATTAAAATAGCCATTTGATACACTGCCACAACAAGCGATAATGATAAAATATAAGTCCTTCCTAGTTGTAGAAGTAGACAACTCAAGTGACTTGCAGTCAATGGCTGCAAAAGTATAAATGGATTCTGACAGACACTGTTTTGGCAGGGAGTATGTTTTATTTAAAACCAGGAAACATCCTTACAAAAATTTTTAACAAATTTATTTTAGGAATGTGCTATATCTTTATGTCTCAAGAGGAATTGCAGTTTATGGAAACTTTATAAAAGTCAGAGACAGATCAAAAATGAAACACTGCATTTTTTCTGAAAGAGAAATTGAGTAGGCATGGAGGGAAAAAAAAGGGAAATTGAGTAGGCATGGAATAAAAAAAAAACTGGGGGAAATAACCACTAGAAAATTGCCTTCACTAGAATGAGGGAGGAGGACAGCAGGATTATTGCCTTTCTACATGAAACAGCACCAGCTTCTTTTACACCCCCATCCCCTCCTGCAGTGCTGGGATCAGCAGAAGTGAGTCACGCTCTCTCCTGTGTGCCCCACATTTGAATCCAGGGTGCACACTTGTTCAGCTGCAAGATAAAAGTTGGAACAGTCTCTGTTTCAAGATATGACATATCACGGAATGATTGCAGCTATCCACCTATTAGGCTGGTTGAATGGCCTACAATGAGAAGCCTTGAGCTCAGAGTCTCTAGATGCAGAGGGTAAATGTTCATTGATTATTATGTGAAAGGTGGCAATTGTGGATTTTGGTGCTTACATAATAAAGGAAGATAGCAGAAGATTGAACTTGTCACAAACCTGATTTGTACAATGTTTTGTTTTTCTCTGGCATTTGCAAAGACTTCAGATGATTTTCATACCAAAAATAGATTGGAATGATGCTTTAGAAGGAAAAAATTACCTCCCTCCCCAGCGCAGATGTTCTTTAAATTAAGTGCTAAGGCCCTTTCAGTACCAGTAAGATGTATTTGCAGTCAGGCCTGCAACATGGATAAGCACATTGCTTTTGGGACCAAGATAATCCCAGTCCTTGAACTAGATGACTTTAAGCAGCTAAATCAGGACCAGAACACACAGCAAGAACAAAGTCCAGCTGAAATCAAAGCTTATATCAAAATAACGCAAGCTTATCAATGGCTTATGATTTTATGGGAAATGTAAGCTAAGTTTTTGGAGGCTTTTGGAAGAAAGGGCAGTGCTTAGTGGCAATTCAAATAAATGTGATCAAAATTTCTATTTTCTCTAAAAATCACGTCCAGGCTGCTCTTCTGTGGTTCTTGTGGAAAAGAAGAGAGGCACTGCAAATATTCTTTACAGCTGTATTCATTCAACTGTGTTCCTAGAGGCCCATTCTGCAATGACAGCAAGAGTGAGCTGACTGTGCTATAAATGCTAAACTTACAAAAGCTGTATTTTCTGCATTTAGTTATATATAATGCTAAGAAATGGACTGGGTTATTTAACAAGTTCTATAGGCTGTGAAATCCCTTGAAAAGAGTGTGAAACTGGCATAGAGTGAGCCTGTATAGATATCTCAGGATATTTCACAGGGCTGGGAAAAGAGTCTGAAATACTGGGGCACAGGGAGAACATATCTCAATTACAGGTGGCGGAGTCTGCACCACTCAGTGGATATCACGGGCTGAGCCAGGCAGGACCTGTGGCCAGTGCTGCAAGGTCCAGCTGTAGCCACAGCTTGGGCCATGCAGGCTGGGTGATGTTTCCTTGAGCAGCACAGCACGTTAACATTGGCCTGTTTTCTGTGTGCTGCTTTTGGGCCTAGTTAAATTTGTTTGAATGACTTGCATTCATGGAAAATATTTAATTTCAATTTTGTCAAATGCCTGTATGAGCTTTAGTAACCTCTGAAGATTTTGTTTATCATTTTTTAGGTCAAAGTACACGTCACTATAATGAAATGTAGACTTCTGGAACAAGTAAAGCTCTTTCAGATAAGCAGATGTTATTCCCTCCAAGATAAACCTCTAGGGATTAGGCAGAATTTGCCAAAACTGGAATCAACTGATATTCTGACAGGCATTTGAGAAATTCTTAGCAAGATCTGAATTACAGGCTAACAGACTAAATCATTGCCCAGAGAAGAAAAGTTTTTCCTTTATTTCTGTCCTTGAAAATTCAGCATGATGGACAGAAGATGACAGGTCCTGTGGCTTTGCCTCCATGTGCCTGTGCAGAGGATTGTTGACTGTGTCAGGAATGTTGGACTCCACTTCCCTGAGGTGCCAGTACTGCATCCACACAACAGGGAGGTCTCTGCTCCAGGAGCAGTGCCAGACTGAAATGCTCCCAGCATGTCTACATGACCTTTCCTTACATGGCTGAACCCCAAGGTTTGGTCATAAAAGGAAAATATTTTTTACATTTCCCAATAGCAATAAGTAAGTGACTAAGCAGCAAAGAAAAGGTTCTGGTTTTTTCTTTTTCTTTTTTTATGTCTCTAGCAAATTGAGTATTTCTTTTGTAAAAATCAAAATGGGAGTTTATGCAAAGGTTAGACCTCAGGCATCAGTTTTGAGAAAATAAAAATAAGTAAGGACATCTTGTCACATGTGACTCAAATGGTACTCAATTTCCATTGTCATAAAGAAACTACTGCATCCTCTTTGTTCTACTAGTATCTACAATTATATGACAAAAAATTGTGTTCCAATGCCTATTTCAAGAGAAAGGGTGTCATACTCACAATTCTAGCAGAGTTTTCATAACTGATTCCTAATTTAGTCATAGCTTTCACAATAGCAAGGATAGACTGCACTGCGTTACTGTAAACGATAGGTCTGAACTCCATGCGTTCCTGGTAGGTGAAACCATCTTTATGGATGATCCTGGTGAAAAAAAAAAAGAAAAAAAAAGGTTTATGGAATACATCTGAAAAAAAGAAAATAAAAAAAAGGAAAGTAATGAAAACTTGGATCCAGTGCTTTTGTGGTCAGTGTGAGAAATTACTGAAACCGTTTGGCCCTCGGAAAAGCACTTATCAATGGCTGATCTGCCTATTCTGCTAGAACAGGGAAACAGCAGTTTCTGTCTATGTGAGGCTAAGTCTCTGCACCCAGTCTGAGTGAACAGATGGTGTTTTTCCCCCTTGTGAGTTAACTTAAGATAAGGTATGATTCTGGAACAGGATCCAGGCCCATCCCTGAAGATATAGGGCAAGATGCCTTTCTGTAGTTAGATCCCAAATCTTTTATTGTTGGAAACTACAATTTTAGTCATGGGTTGACAAATTGTTTGTTCAGTCATTCTCATTTTTATCCAGAATCTTACCTACATAGAAAAATTATTGCAAAAAATGTTTCAACACTGGGAGGCACTTATCAAGCAAACACAAAAAAAAATCTTTAACATTTCTTTGTACATCAGCTACAGTTTCTAGTTACAGCAAGCTCTTACTCTTATTCTCTCCAGGCTTTGGAGACATACATTTTACTCCAGAGGGTAAAGAGCCTTAGTAATCAACTTCAGTACTCTAATTCTGACAGAGGGATTAGAATTTCATAATCCTCCTTGACTGGAGAATGGCATGTGGTTAAAGTTCTCCAAATCAGTGTGCAGATTATATCTTTTTCCATGAGTTGTGAAAAAAAGATGAAATTTTCACCCACTTTGTCCTGGTATGCTCTCAAGGAACAGACACCAAACTGCTTTAGCTGCTGCAGGAACCAAGGCTCTATTCTTCCTCACCTCAGCTGGTCAAAGATGAAGGCCAGGTTATTAAATAGAGAATTTATGGGCTTTGGGGTTTGGTGTTTGACCCCATCTTGCCTGAGATACACTCTGGACAGAGCTACCCAAGCAGCCAACTCAGCCCTGTCAAAATAATTCAGTCACATACACAGCCATACACAAAACCCAGACGACACCTGATGTGTCTCAACATCTCTCTGACTAGGGATGTCAGAAAACTCAGAAGTTGCACTCCTGTGCCTGCAGGAATTGCACCTGTAGGAAAAAAAGGCTCTCTAAAATGTTCTCCCAATCAGTTCTAGATCAGGCAAGTCTATGAACTCTCTTTTGAAGCTTTGTTTTTTGTGAATGCTGTTTTCATCATGAATTCAAATGAATTCTGCAAGATTCAAAAGAATCCTATTGAACTCTGGAGAAAGAAAAAAGAGGAGCTTGTGGAGCAGAGACCTCCCCATTTTATGGATGCTGTCTTCTGGGGCTTTTATTCACAAAAGGAGGGCTTCTCATCAGATAGGTGGCTTTGATTCAGTCTCAAGAGGCATGATGAGTTACCAAATATTTTGCTTCCTGCTTTTCATTCACTGAAATATTTGTAGAAGCTTCATACTGCAAACTAAGAGCACAGCACAGAGATACCCAACTTGGTTTTAAAAAAGATAGATCACAATTTGGAAATTATGTAGTTTGAAGCACAGAATTCCAGGGATTTTTTTTTTCTCCTTTTTAGTAACTCTCATAACCATCCTCATCTTTTTAGGGCCTTGCAGCATATCTATATTTTGAGTATCAGAAGATATTTTGTAAAGCTTAGTGGATGGATATAACTTTAATTAAGACTGGAAAAAAAGAGATTTATTAATTAGAAAATTATGCTACTAGGAGTAAAATTACTATTATTTTGGTGGAAACTGTATTTTCAGCAAAATTATTTCTTTTGTAAGCCATCATCAGTGTTCTTTAGAAAATGTTATGCTTCCCTGAAAAAAAATTAACAACTAATATTGGGGGTTTTATCTGAAAAAAATCTGTTATAAAGAAGTCCTCGGCTGTGACAGAAAGATGACATTTTATATGAACAATTTATATGAACTGTTCACAATTTTTGCGAACAGTTTTCCTGTAAAATAATTCGTATTTGTGATCAATTTGACAGCTCATAAATGCACAGGTCTTTAAATATAACTCTCAGCTTTGCAGTGTTCTCCCCCTCCTCCATGCAGTTAAAGCTTATCAGGCTTTTTAAAGTGCTCAGTTCAGAGGAACATCTTTAATCTGCTCCTGCTTGGGGCAGCTTTGAGCACAATACACCTCAATGGTTTGCTGGATAGGGAGGTCTCCTGAATGGAACTCAAATCAGAAATAAATTTATCTACTATTTAACTGGGAAAAAAAAGGTTAGCAAAGTACTTGATGGATGGTTTTGAATCTGCTTTATTACAAAATGAGTTGCTTAAATAGTAGAAATTTGTTCTGATGGCATATTATTTTTTACTTAACTCTTTAAAATGCATTGGTGAAGATAACAAATAGGTAGGGGAACTTAAATTCAGAATAGTATTACTGATATTGTAAACAGGTTGCTTGATTTTAACAAAGGAAGAGACTGGTGCTTACCAAGTAGGGTCAAATCTAAACAGCTGCAATCCCTGTGTAATTTTTTCTGTATTTGGACAGGTTTAGGAATCAGACCTGGACCTCTCTATGGAAATAAGACTAGACACAACAGTGATATTTTATCAGGTTGCACAGCAAAGGAGGGCTTTTGCTACCAGTGTAAGTACGGTCCCTTGGATTTAGGTGGACTATTAATTTAAATCAGACACATAATTAGCATTTTGGCTACCCTTAAAAGAAAAACACAAATTAATTTAGTTGTAACCTGTTTTACTATACATGAAAATATTGGCAAGATAAATTGTAAATCAGCACACACACGTAGAGAGATTTGACCTTTGTCTGAAGCCAGGGTAAGTGAAGCTCCTGACTTCAGTCTGTGAGACACCTTGTGCACTTTGAACAAACAACTGCAAGTATCCATGCTGTAGATTTATGATGCACACACAATATAACCAGATAGTCAGTCCAAATTCAAACAGGCGTTTCTGCATTTGAGCTTGTACAGCCTGGGGTTTTTTTCCCCAGAGTGATTATTGTATGAAAACTTTTTGTGTTGATAATTTTCTTGCTAAAATCACTCCTTACATCTGTCCCTACCCATGGAATTGTGGGTAGCAGCTGCTCACTGTGCAGGCTGGTGGCTAAATATGTTCTCCCCTGGCCTGTAGGAGTCCTTTGTAACCTCGGCAGGAGCTCTGGAGACCAAGAATGATCTATAGAGGCCAATCTGGGGAAAAAAACCCAATGAAACAACAAAAACGCCCACCAAAATAACCCCACCCAAAAAAAATACCCCAGGAAAAAAACTCTTTCTGTTCTCTTGTACAGTGTGAATATTTTGATATTTTCTCTTGAAACACAGTGAAATCAAATGAAATTAATAGGCACCAAAATAAAATTGAACAGAGAGAGATGATTCACATCAAGTGTAATTAAACTGTGGAACTACTTGCTGTAGAATGCTGTGGATGTTGTTAATTTACATTGGTTCAACAAAAGATTCGGGGGTAGATATGAATTAACTGAGGGCTACTACAGAGACAGAGTGGTGCTGTCTCTGGCTCAGGATGGTTCCCAAGCCCCAGATCATCAGATACTGCCAGGGTATCCAGCACAAGTGTGCTGACTTGGCTGGTCTGATGATCTGCAAACATCCTTCACTGGCTTCTGCTGGAGACAGGGTCTGCCAGGTGGATCTGCCGTCACTGGTTGTCTCATAGAGTCATATTCCCACTACAGTATTTCCCACCAAAGCCAAGGAAGCAGATTCCCTGGTCTCCATGCGTGGGCTCAGTGCATGATTTGGTCAGTCAGATTTGACTACCAATCCACCTGTGTGTCTCAGTCACTTTGTGTTTTTCTTTATTGTGGGGCTGAATGGGAACTTGATTTGAATGATGTTTCTTTGTGTTTTATTCAAACAAGCATAAACATTGTAATAAGACATTAGCTAGACAGCATCTACTACAAATACCAAATTCAATAACTGATATGCATATTCAGATACTTACTTCATTTGCTTTACAATAGTGCTCTTTCCTGACTCTCCAGCACCTGCAGGAGGGGAATGTTGAGAAGATATGATTGATAGATGAATAAGAGGCAAGTATTAAAAATAACTCTCTGGAACACAAAATTTTCTATCTATGAAGAGAAGTACAGATGTCTTAATTTCTCACTGTACTAAGTATAAACCATCTCTAATGTCCAATTGGACTTAAAAAGAACAAAATCTTAGTAAAAGTATTAATACTAAAAAGGAAAGGGACACTTGAAGTGAATATTCAGTCAATTAAGAGAAAATTAAACAATTTTTAATTAGCAAGTAAATAAAATATGGATAATATTTTGATTTCATCTGTGGCAGATGGGCAGGAAGACATGAACAAAGTACAGCCTCTGACAGTGTCCCATTTATTACCTGATTTGTAGCTGCTCATTTAATGTGTATATGACCTTTTGTAAGCCAAATGAACCACCTCCATGCCCTTTAGCCGGCATCCATGAGCAATTGGAAAACCAGAGTGTAAAGATTTGCATATGGTCTAGCTCATGATGCAAAGGCAGGACACGAGCAGAAGTCTTGGCACTGGTTTTTTTGTCATTCTTCTGCCACATGGTCTTCTGCCATGAAGTAGTGTGGCTGGAAGTGGGAAACTGCAGAGCAGTGCAACAGTTCAGCTTGGGTATGATTCTGCAGGAAAACCCCACAGCTGCTGAGGAGGTGCAGACATTTGCTTACACAACCAGTTGAAGAACTAGGGCATAGGTTTGGCCAGATTATGTACAACTAATTTGCCCTCTTATCTCATGGAAAGTGATGCAAGTGATGCAAAGTGTCTCCATTGCAAATCAACACGAGTGGCTATCATCTTTGGTCAGCGAGAGTGATGAGGGTTGGCAAGAGCTGACAAAAAAGAGATGGATTTTGAAAGCATCTAAAGAGAGGATTTAACTTTGTGAATCCATGGGACAGGATTCATAGAATCAGGGAATATGCTGCTCCTGCACAAGACACCCCAAGAATCACGTCATGGGCCTGAGAGCACTGTCCAAACACTTCTTGAACTCTGCCAGGCTTGGTGCCATGACCACTTCCCTGGGAAGCCTGTTCCAGTGCCCAACCACCCTCTGGCTGCAGAACCTTTTCCTGATATCCAAACTAAACCTCCCCTGACACAAATTCATGCTCTTTCTTTGACTCTTGCTGCTGGTCTCAAGAGTGAAGAGATCAGTAGCTGACCCTCTGTTTCCCCTCATGAGGGTGTTGAAGACTGCAATGAGGTCTCCCCTTAGTCTCCTCCAGCTGAACAGATCTCAGCTGCTCCTCATAATGATTCCTCTCCTGACCCCTCACCATCCACCTGGCCCTCCTTTGGATGCTCTCTAATAACTTAATGACATTTTTTTATTGTGCTGCCCAAAACTGCAGACAGTACTCAAGGTGACAAATATTTGTCATATTTTTAGGAAACTGAATGAACTATTCATTGTAAGAATTTGTGCTCCCTTGTCCAGCTGGCAATGCTGTGCCCGATGCTCTGCCGGACACGGTCGGCCCTCCTGGCTGCCAGGGCACTGCTGACTCATGTTCAACTTGCCATTGACCAGGACCCCCAGGTCCTTTTCCACAGCGGTTCTCCAGCCTCTCATTTCCCAGTCTGTCCATACATCCAGGGTTGCCCCGTCCCAGGTGCTGAATCCAGCACTTTGCCTTGTTGAACTTCATATGGAAGGTGATTGCCCATCTCTCTAATTTGTTGAGGTCTCTCTGTAGGGCTTCTCAATTCCTGGAGGGAATTGACAGCTCCTCCCAGCTGTCAAGTCCTGCATCCAAGTCATTTAAGAAGATGTTAAAGAGAACCAGGCTGAGGATGGAGCCCTGTGGAACCCCATCAGTGACAGGTCACCAGCCTGATGTTCCCCCATTCCCTGTAACCTTTGTGCCTGACCTGTGAGCCCATTGCTCACCCATCGTGTAACTTGGTTATCCAGGTGTGAGCTGGACATTTTGACCAGAAGGATCTTGCTAGAGACAACATCAAAAACTCTGCTGAAGTACAAAAAGATTCATCACTGCTTTTCTCTTTGTAGATTACCTTTTCTCTCACAGTATGGTGTCAAATACTTCTGACAAAAACAAAATCTGAGGCCTAGGTTTTTTAACCAAGGACTTCTCAGTGAATGGAACAAACTGATTACAGACTTTCCAAACACATTTTGTAAAGGTAACAATATTCAAATGACAGGGGTTAATTTACTCAAATGAAACACAAAAGACAGCAAACCATACTCAAAGCGTTTTCTGAAACCCATGATGTGAATGGTGGAAAGTGAGAGAGAAAAACAAGCCCATGCAAAATGGTCTGATGCTGCCATCTGCCACAGTTTGGAAAAAATGCAAATTTGTTGTAGATCATTTATTATCCTTTTAGTGACCTTCTGAAGAATTTGGTAAAACCCTGTCAGCAAGGTAGTGTTTGCTATACTTTCAGTGGGGAAGAGAGGAGGCTATACTGAGAATTCCTACATTCGCCTCATGGAAAGATGCCAGGAAACATAACATAGAAATTAACTTCTCTTCCAGATCTGAAAGACAGTGTTAAAACAGAGTGAGAGGCACAATTTATATATTTTGGATCCATTTTTCTACCTCTGCTCATCTTTAATTTATGATCCAATAATGTTTTTATCTAAACAACAGATGACTTTCAGACCTTGACTTCACCATGGAGTATCATCTTTGTTGTAGCAGCATTTTCACCCCAGGAAGTAGGTCAGGAACAACTTGCTTTGTACCTGCTTTCTTTATCTTCCCTTTACCATGCAGCCTCCTCCTTTGGCCGGTCCCTGGTGTGGGAGACCAGGGACAGGGCTGCATTTCCACCTGCTGCAGTAGATTTCTGCTTGCAGAAATAGTGGCAAAAGTGCATCACAAAAGACCTTGTGAGATTACACAGGGAGCTGAAGGCATCTTCTTCAAACCCAGATTTTCTGAATCCAAGACAAGAACTTAGGACAAACAGTCTTGTCCTGAAGCTCAGAAAGAACTTAATTAGAGTTTTGAAAAACTCTGTCAGCTGTGAAGATTTATAGCTCAACTTGATAGGTACTAGTGATAATATGCCATAGCCATATTTTATATCTCACATATTTAAGATCTAGCTTAAATTTACTTCTCATTTATTTCCTTGACATGGATAACTGCAACAAAAATACTGGCACAAAAGTTTCAGTCAATGCCTGAAGCTCTGACACTGTTCCTGGGAGCTGAAAGGTGTCCCTCCACCAGTAAAACTGACACTTCTTCCCAGAGATCACATCCACCATGCCACAGGGCATGCCACGTTCACCTTCAGTGAGGTGCTGAACTCTGGCTGGCTGTAACCTGCATCTCTTCTTGCTTTGGGTATTCCAGAACTGCATCCCGCCGTGTCCCAAGCCTACCGTGGTTCTGGGCACCCTGGGACTGAAGAGCAGGCTCAGGAAGAACTTGCAAGGCTGCAAAGGAGCTGTCCCCCAGCAGCTGGACACAAACCTCCCTGCTGCTCTGGGACTGCGCAACCTCTTCCCTGTAGGACACTAAGGCATGTAGAGAGCAGAAATAGAGAAAAAAATGGAGGTGCCTTGAAACCCTGCGAGAATCTCTTAAATTCAAGGGGAAACAGAACCCAGGCCCTCAGCTGTAACTTGACATTATTGGTTTACTAAGCAGAATTTGTTGGAATAGTTTTGGACAGTAAAAGCTCTCAAGATTAGCATCTGCTGAGACATTGAGGAAGGTTCTTATATATTTAGGTGCTTTTGTGTCTCAGATGAAGATTTATTATCTCTTCACAGTTATTATCTATGTGGAAGAAAAGGTTTAGTTTAGGAAACTTTCCAGAATTAAATGTAAGGAAATAAAAACCCGTACTGAATACTTTGTTTAAAACCTGTTAGAAAACCCACTGACGATGACATAAATCAGCAAAAAGCAGGAAAATAAAATATTAAAATTAAAATCAGAAAATGTTTCACACCCTTTCTGAGCCTTGTCTGTGCCATTCAGAACTCTAGATACTGTGAACTAGAATGGAAATCATATCTTCCTGATCTTCTTCCCAGACTCAACAATCTTACTCTATGAGAGAAAGAAACTCAAGGAAAAAATACTAAGATCTAACCCTCTCTAGAGAATAAAGTCCTTAAATGCTGTCTCACCCTCCAAAAAAGAAATTTGGTATATTCCCATCAATGGGGTTTTTGGGCTGTCCCTGTGCTCAAAGCCTATGTTTCCAGGTCAGGTTTTAATAACAGGAAGTTAAACTTCACTACTACAGTAACTGATTAATTTAACGGGTTTTAAGTATCTATGCCATAAATTTCTGCATTCAGACTATTTACCAGAAACCTCCTATAGTCAGTGGAAAAAAATATTTGCTACTAAGCCTAAACCAAACAGCTTCAACTTCTGTTTTCCCAAAGCAGGTGTTTATATTAAATTGCGTGAGTTGTGCCCCCAAAGGGAGTAAAGTGAGATGAGGGTTACCAGTTCTATTGAGGGTGGCTTTTGTCCCAGCACTGAAAACTGTAGACAATGAGACACGGAGTAATACTTTGAAAATAAATAAGTTAAAATTTTAATGATTATTTAAACTGAATCTAAGTTCTTATTTCTGTGAAACATCACTGTGAGCATCGGCTATTTTGGCCATATTTGGAATGTGCACTGTACTTTGCACACCTATAAATTGAAATCTGGCATCCTGCAAAGCATATAAACTACACGTGGTGTGGCAGGCCAGATATGGCCCTGATACGAAGGAAATAAAACCTTCACCTTGGAGTTCTTGGAGTTTGTTCCAGACTCATAAAGCAACCTGATCCTTTCGAAGTATAAATATGTAGAGACCAGGTTTGTGGACAAGTTGGGGGATGGGGTGGTTTTGGCAGAACACCTAACACAGAGGACTTAACCCTCTTGGCTCCTGGACAACTTGTGACGAACGGTAGAAAGTGACATAATTTCCCTCCTCCCCCAGTTTATATGTGCATATCATACAAACTGTACATCATCTCAACCCAGACAGTGTGTTTGCCCAGGTCATAGAACTTCATACAAACAAACATGGTGCCTTATTTTTCCTGAATATAATTTCTACTTTTGTAAAGGGATCTACTGGAGGCTGTAGAGAGATCACACTATAGTGTGAATAATTCTCCCAGAAAACAGTCAGAATACATCTTTTTTTTTACATTTTAAGCGTAAGGAAAAAAGTGATTACACTGAAAAGGTTTGATATACATCTCTTTTTTTTCTGAGTATTTTCTACCAAACCGCCTATTGCAAAAACAAAATTGTGACATCCAGTTTGCAGTATAAAGGCAACATGAAGTCTGACTGAAAAGAAAGCAAGGACTAGACTGGCTTGAATAGAGCTGCACTTGATTTATGAAGTCTAAAATTTGTATAATTTCTGATATCACCTCAGAGGTATGGAAGGATAACAGGTACAAATCTGAACAAAGCAGATTTAATCCTTTCTTATCTATCCATTTCACACACTCCCTATGAAAGGGGTGATGTGGAGCCCCTTATGCACATTGCTTTAGCATCTCTGGTTCCAGGTGTTCAAGAGACACTTTCACTCTAGTGGTGCAATAGGGTCCAGATTCACAGTTTATTCACCTCTCATTTCTTTTAAGAACAAGAAAATTAAAGTTATTAAGTATATTATATTTTTTTGTCTCTTCAATATGTTTTTTACCCAGACTTTCCAATCTGTTGTTCAGGAGAAAAAAAGCCTTCCAAAACATTACCCACTGAAAATTTTGAATTTTATCATGTGTGACGTGAGTAGAAGAAGATATTGTAAGAATCTATAAAGAAGCATTTCCTATCCAAATGATCATCTTGTCTCATGAGGAGTGCTTGTGTAGCTAATGAAACTGAAATATATTCAGGTTTGAAATGAACATAATAGAAGTCTTTTTCATGTAGCTTGCATTGAGTTTCAAAGTATTTTACTAAAAGGGTGATATTAAAAATCTCAGAAGAGGACTGATTATATACATTAGGAAACATTTAAAACTAAAGTCCTTAATACTAAACACATACATATGTTCAGTGGGGAGGGGTAATTTACTTGATGTCCTGGTGTAAAACAGACTTCAGTAATACCGTAAGGGCATAAAAGCTTGAAGATCAAACTGCTTAACTTATAAATTCCTCTTTATCTGGAAAATTCCTCTTTATCCTATACATTCCTCTTAAAGGATTTCTTGCTTCCTCATGGATAAGGTTGGATAAGGTCAAAGACAGGATGCTGAATTAGATGGATCCTGGTTCTAACAATGTTGCAAATCCGTATCATAACGATAAATAGAAATTACTTTAAATTTATGACATTTTAAATTAAAATATTGTTCTGGGTTTTTTGGATCAATTTAAGTTTTCCTCATTATGGGAGAAATATTATATTAATATGGCACAGAAAATCTTTGAATTCTTAACCAGACTAAAAAGCATTGTAAGCCACAACCGAAATACTGATGTCACATAAAGAGTATCAAACTGCTGCTTTCATATTATTATTTGAGAAACCTGCATGTTCTCTTATTTATTTTTCAATAATAATTGTTCGATTTTTAACAGGTATAAATAGACATTTTTCATAACATACAAAACAACAGAGTTGACTTACTTTATCTAAGAGATCTAGTTATGTCTGAATAAATGCCAGTTTAAAAGCAATTGCAAGAACTGCAGTTACAAGGAAGGCAAAAAGAGAAACACTTCAATGATTAAAGACTATTTTTCTATTCATTGGGAGAAACCACTGTTAACTTTTGTAAGAGGCTGTTAGAAGAAAAATATTAAGACAGTGGTGGTGTTAATGTGCTTTTGGATATTTCTTGTAAGCTGCACAGTGCCATGGGAAAAAAAAGACAAGAATGGAGTTGTATCAAGAAAAATAATTTTTTTTCTTTTGCCACCACAGCCTCTGGCTGCTAGTAAATTGATCATAGTGTGGAGTAGAAGTATTAGTTTGTGAGAATATTTATCTGTATTAATCTCAGTACTTCTCAGTCCACTCTACATTATACATCAAAAAAGCCCTTCTAAATCACTTTCTGCTTCTTTAAAAAATGGAGGGAAACACTTTGCAAGATAAACAATATCAATACCTTGTGACACTAGTGGATTTTTTATGTAATCACTTCTCTTACTTAATCTTCCTGCAATTGAATGCATATAGATCCATGAAAAAAATGTGCTATTTTCTGCATAAGTTTGTATCGTAACATTTATTCTAACAGCAGGTTCTCATTTCTCAAACATTTTCACAGTCAAGGATTTATAACATTTGAAATTGAATACATCCAGTGACATGGCCATTTCCAGCCTATTCCTTGTGACTTCATAAGTGGCTACAACCAGAAAATATTTTAAACACATATTACAGAATTGTCTTCAAATAAAATAGTGAGAGGTGAGAAATTCACTGTACTGATATGTAATTCCAGGGCCAAACAACCCCTCAATGGAAAAGCATTATGAGCAATTTTTATTCTATTTACCCAAGAGTAGCAGTTTGACTGTCCTGGCTTCCCTCTCTGCATCTTCCTGGAGTTTCTTCTCCAGTTCTCTGGATCTCCTGGCCGACTCCTTGCTCTCCGAACTGGCTCCACTGCCCATCTTGAGATATTAAAAACTCTCTTTATGCGGCTGATTTGCTTCTTATCAGACCGGTTGCTTTAATTCAGAAGGACAACCACCTGTGCTTAAAGAAAATTTTAAAATCCCATTCGACCTCTCTGGTCAGCCTTCAAATCAAATGGTCCTTTTCCACGTGTCACATGACCTGGGGATGCTATAGCCAAGGATTTACATAGGGACACAGAAAGGTAGTGTTATGATGTCATAGATTTAAAGTTATCCATTCAAGATCAAACCAAGGTGTGGATAAATCTCTCTTCTTGTTCAGGGAGGTTTTGTTTCACACACTCAAAAAAAAATGTGCAAAATGTCTTGAAACAGTGGAATTGAGACTAATACAGAGTAAAATTTTCAGCTTGTGAAGCAGTGTGATGCCCTGAAGCAAAAAAAAAAAAATTTACATTTTTTGGTTTTCATCGTTCTCTGTGCTCATAGCTCTAAATCTATGTATCCCTTATTTTCAAATGATGGAATTTGAATTTACATAGTCAAGACATTTTTGATTTATTATTTTTGATTTATTAACTAGCATGCAGAATGTTTGCTGCATTTGCATATTATGGAAAGTACACTTATTTTCTTGGAATGGTAAAGGACATCTTACTGAAATTTGTAACATCCTTGTAATAATTTTGCACAGACATTCCTTGATTAATGTCAGAGTCTTTTCCATTTTTTAAAATTATTTTATTAGCAGTTATCAGTTTTGACTGAAAGCACCATACCCTTTCTTATGTAAGAAAGGACACGGGTCAGATTCTCCCAATTGATGAAATAATTTCATCTTAGTTTATTCACAGTGCAACAGGATTATAGAAATATTTTATGTAATATGGAGGAAATATTACTTGGCATGTACTGTCAGCAGTATATTGAGAAAATATATCTGCTGTAATAGTGTGGCAGCGAAAAGGTGTAGAATTACTGTCAGAACTAAAAGATACAAAATACATTTTGTTTTGTCCCTTCTCTTCCGATTAAGGATTTAAATAAAACAAATCGCACCAGTGTGAAAGACTGTAATTCATTCTAGATTTATTCACTTTATAAAGTATTTTGGTTATATAAAAAGTAGAAACATGAAATTATATTACAATTCTACAATTATTCACTAACACTCGTTAATAATGCTCTAATGTGACAGAATATAAATATATAAGGTTCAGCATGAAAATAATGTTTAATGGCAAAATAAGCATGCAGGTTATTTTGATTTATGTTAGAAGCATTTTTAGGTCAGAAGATAAATGAGGAAGAGGGCCAGAGGCAAACCCATCCCATCCTAGTGAAAAGAAACTTCCCCACAGCAGAAGTGTGTGGACCTCAGACAGGAAGGCAGCTGGTACTGGGTGGGGAAGATGACAGTGAGCAGAATAAATATCACCAGTGCATTCACGAATTCTGAACCATTAGAGCTGGACAGAGCTGTCTTCTGAAAAAAGACAGGTCCTTTCCTGTGTTCATCCCATTCAGCACCGAGTGTCTTCTCAGGCTTAATTTTCAGACCACAAGCTGCAGGAAAGACAAAAAGTTGTGGTTTGTCAGTGTATTCTTCTCAGTCAGCAGCACACGAAGCCATGCAGTTTTCAGTCTGAAAACTTTTTTTCTGCACTGAGATGACAGAAATAAACAATCAGTGCTTGTTAATGGCTGAATTTTTGCATATGTATTTACAATGCAAGGAAATTCTCTGTTTTGTTAAGCTTATATTCCTACTTTGTTTATTGTTTAAAATAGGCCACCATGAGATCTTTACACAGCCATAGTAAGAACTGATTTGTTTAAAAAATGAAAATAAGCAGCTTTGGGAGTGTGATATCAGTGCCAGGTGTCTGTTTATCAGAACTGTAGGCAAGTACAGTGTTCCTATGGATTTCAGGGGGAGGTTGAAAAGTAAGCATGTCTGAAAGCTAACAGAACTAAACATTAACTGATGTGGGCACAATTCATGGAGATGAACATCATCTCCACATTAAAGGCCCACTTCACTGCTGAGTTGTGCCACACATTTACTAGTATAACTCTATTCATTTTGCATTTAATTTTTATGGTATCAAACTGGAATAGGGTAAGGGTAAACTATTCAGTTTACCGGATGGGTGTAAATGCATCCTCATTTACATAATTTTTCCTAAATGGAAAACAGTGGAAAATCAAAGTGCATCCCATAATACAATTTTCGTAACATTCTCTGCTATTATGATTATGTACAGGAATTGGCTTTAAATAAGTAGGTGTCTAAATCAAGCACACTGTAAAGAGAATATGCATAAATAAAGATGAACCCAATTATTTAATAAACATGCAGTGTCTATAACATATTATCCATTTGATTCATTCAGGTCTACCTTCAAACTCTTGATAGTTTACTGAAAAAAACCCACAACAACCTCTTTTTGTTTCTCTAGAGACTAAACAGGATTCTGTTTTTCTTTAGACATCCTCCTCCTCTTTCTCTTCCTCCTCATCATCATTAACAATGTTTTGATTGAGAAAATTTCTGCTGTTGATTAAGCCAGAACTAATAGACAATGCCTTACAGGGTTCAGTTGATTCTAAAATGCTTTTTGATATCTTTTCTTGACCTCTTCTAGGTGCAATAATAAAAATATAGTCTCACCTTGCTTCTCTTCTGTTGTTTCAACCACCTTTATTTGGTATGGAAGCCTCTGAAGGTAAGTCTGGAAAATGCTCCTTTGAAATGCTGTCATGCCTTTTAAAGAATATTAGTTTTGTGGCTGGAGTTGTTTCTGGTGATTCACTCTAGGTGGTGCTGATAATATAGAATGTTCACTAAAGCTGCATTCTGCAGCTGTGCAAGCTCTCAGACTGTCTGAAAGGCTGTTTCAAGTGATCTCTTCAGAATTCATGGATGGGGCATTTTGTATTCCAGTTGCAAATTTTCATTTTGTACTAAAGTTGTATGGGTCTGGGATTTTTTTGGCCAATAATATAGATTGTCCTGGTAATAGAGTTCTCAAGTAACTTAGGTTTCATTTGAAAGTGCTAAACATGTCCCAGTCAAAGAAAGAGGAATAACTTAGGGAATTCACACCTTTTAAATGTTATCTCTTACTTTCTGTCTAGGTCTTTGCTTTTACAATCTGTTCAGACTGGACTCTGGTAATCTTTTCCACATTTTCACTAAAATGAATGTTTTGCCTTTTCCCTGATAAAAGTTAGCAGAATGACGTGGATTAAAAAGGAGGATCCTTTAGAAAGAATAGTTTTCTCTAAATTTAGGACTCTCAATACAAATCCTTCAGTATGCTTCCAAATAAAGGAAGCTTGAAAAATCTTCAGTACAATGCCTTTTACAATCAGAGGAAACTGTTCAGCTCTTTTGTCTGGCTACTGAATTTCTTGAAGTGCGCCTCCCAGTTACACACTGGGAACATTTCAGTGGGAAAAAGACCCACTGAAATATTGACAAACCCATCCAGACTTCAGCAATTACTGATGTGCAGAGATAACCTGCTCAATGACAGATATTTCAGCTTTTGAGACCTGTTAAGAGCCTTATCTCTGGCATTGGGCCACAGTCACAGGGCTGAAATGTTTGTGGAGCTGAGGCAGTGTCTGCACACAGGGCTGTGCTGAGCTGTGTGACCTGCACTGTCCTGATTGTCACCTGCCCTGCACAGTGCAGGGGCACTCGTGCTGCCTGACTGCTGTAGGTGAAGTGCCAGATGGATGTTAAATCCTCCTGGGACCTTTGCACAAGAATGTAAGGTGGACCCAGAAGAAGCTTCATAATTTAGCAATGAAAAGCCCTGAGAAACTTTAACTTTGAACTTATTTCTACTTTGAGCTGAGGGTTGGACTAGAGACCTCAGGAGGTCCCTTCCAATGAACATAGTTCTATTGTTTTGTTAAAGAAATTTCAACTAGCTTTACCTTGGCTTTAATTTATAAAGCTTGTCTATGAGAGACTAAGGCCTTAGTTTTGCTTCTTTTTTTCCCTCAAATTATTAAGAAGGACATAAAACTTAGATGTTTTCTTTTTATTTGCTCTGCCTCTTTCTAAGCTTTCTGTTTCCATTTTCTGCACAGGATATAAATGTGAAAATCTAAGTGAAATCTGGGATTTTTGTGTCATATCATCCCCCCACCCCCTAATTTTTCATCTTCTCTCTAGGAAACATTACCAAATAGCAGAAGAAAAAAGGAAAACTTGGCCCGTAGCTCTATAATAGTACAGTGCTGATATGGTGATATTAGCAAAGACATTTAGTTCTGTAAGAAAGGTAAAAGGAATTATTCAGTCATTCATTCTTCCTGCTTACAGCGGTGAAAAGAAAAGGAAGGATAGAAACAACCCAACAGATGTCAAAAGAAAATATTTTAAATCAATAAAGAGTTCCTACATTTTCAATCCTGTCTTTTTTTCCTCAAGTATTGATATAAGCAGCAATTCTTTTCCCCTTTTCTGAAAATCTCAGTCCCACTATGACATAGGTGAGCTGTACCGGCTACTCATTATCCTTGGTTCTGTATTTGCAGTTCATGCTGATTCAATGGAATATGTGACATTGTGTGAGAAAAGATTACTGAGCACTGGGGTGGGGTCTCACTGGCTGAGTATTGGGCCAGGTAAGACTCCCTTATTTCTGACAAGTTTGCCAGTACTTCAGCTGAAACATTGTCTGTGTTATCAGTCAACCTCTGCCAATTTTTGACAGTAGATGTGTGGCTGAACTACTGTGTTCAGATTAAAAACTGTTCATTCCAAAACTCTCAAACTTGATGTATGTATTTGGCAGACCAGTGGAAAAAAAGACAACATCCAGTGCAAAGCTATAAAACCCCAAATCCTTCAGTGCCTCTTGAACCAATGCTCTTATTCCAGTCTGTGCTTACAGGATGCCTGGGATGTGTTTGACAGAGCTGCACTGAGCACGGCAATTTCCCCTGACTTCCCACACACGAACAACAAATATTTCAGGGTCTGACCTTTCTATGAAGATTAACAAGTGATCTGTCTGCTATGGTAAGTTTAATTTTTCTTGTGGCTTATTGCTGATTCACACAAGATAATGGAAAAGAACAGTCAGGAGTTAGTGCATTATAAAATGGTTTGAGGTCTTCGAACTCATGTGTTTCCCATTGGATTGTCCGAGACTCTCTCCTGCTGACTCCTGTAAGAGGTGTACCTGGTATTTTTTGCAGGGGAAGGAAAAAAGAAAAAAAGGAAAAGGGAATCTTTGTGGGAAAATGTGTGATGCCTGCTATCTCCCATGAAACGACTAAGTTTCTAGTACAACGTGAACAGTCAACACGGTACGTTAAAAAAAGAAAAGAGCTTAAAACAATGGGGAACTATTTTGTCAACATCCCATTCTGAACAATTCCAATTCCCAGTAGAGCCATATATTAAGACTCATCAAGTCCCATTGTGCCTTGGTAGCCAGAAATTAATGAAGAGTAAAAGCAAACACAATTCTGATTTGACTTGTAGAACCCTTTATATAGCAGACATTTTAACCTTTGCTTTTAGCGTCAAAAAAATATGCAATGCAAATTATGGAAAAAATAAAGACACTTTTCCCAGCAGATTAGCATTCCTTCTCTTTTATTTGTCAGACTTTTTCCAGCTAATAAAACCTGTGGTTGCAGTCCCTTCATCAGAATTCATGCAGCTCTGTACTGACCCAGCTGTGTAGTGGCTGGATAAAATCTGATTTCTGAATGCTGACAAGGATGTAAGTGTGTAGTTTCAGAGCTTGGACTGATTTCCAGGATGTCAGCTGAACTGAACTATTCTGTGTGGAGAGTGTCCACAAAATTTCCGTAAGAGCTGTTGCCATAGCGCAACAATACCTATAGAAATGATGGTAGAAAACTTGTTCTGCTGCTGAGATAATGCACTTACTCTGAAGAGATCTGCTTTATTCCGCATGGATTCTTATACTACATATTTATGGAAGCTGGCTGACATCTGCCGCATGGTATTTGTGCTTTAATTCACACTCCAGGACATAATAACTAAATTAGATCCTTGTTTTGATAGGTTTTTAGAGAGGATGGTATTGTTACATTTCTTAGAGATAAATTTCATTGTAACCCTGTGTTAAACCTAAATATTTAAAAGGAGAGAGCATGGCAGCTAAATGTGGTAAGGCGGAAGAGAGAGATTTCCTAAAAATCTATAATATTGAAATAATTCTGGGAAAACTCTTCTCTCTTGCTCAGTGTAACTTCTGAAAGAAAAGTTATTTCTTCAGAGAAGCAAAGTTATCTCTTATTATCTTTGTGGTTTGTAACCATTTTAGGGTCTGATTTAGTCCTATATATTGTCTTCCTCTGTTGTCAGATCTCCCTAACTTTCAAATGTCTTCAACTAAATACCTAAAGTGCTTTCTGTCTTGATGGCACCCTACAATACTGTGAGATGGTGACATGATATACCCCATCCCAACCCAACCCCAGCCCCATGACATACCCCATCCCAACCTCATCCCAAGGTAATATTGGGAATTTTAACTCTTTGGGAATTTTAAGGATTAATGATGTTTTTAGTATTCTTCCATTCTACTTATAAACCAGTGTTCTAATGAATATAACTCTAGCTGACACTTCCCCTAGAAAAATGTGCATTGTCCTGGGAAGAATTCAAGGGAAAAGGGAAATTACCTCATTCTTCTCAGCTCCCACTCCCCTTAGAGAAATTTTTAAAAGCTGAGCATTTCTTCCTGAGCCCGGCTGGCCTCCACCCCAAAATGTTCCGTTCTTAGACAGGGAAGGAAAAACAAAACCAAAATGTTTTGTTTTTACTACTCTCCTGAATGGATTGAGCACAGATCAGGCTCCTTGAGTATTTGAGAAGGGAGATCCTAAGAACTCCACCCACATTCAATAAGTTGATGGGTAAAATGTAAACCTCTGAAACCCCAGGTCTCATAAGAAATGAGGTCAGGACTTAAGTGCGAAGGAAATGGAAGAGCCTACAAGACTAGCCAGGCATTTTGTGAATGCCAGAAAGTCTAAGTGTTGTTCCTTAAGAAATCACAGGCAGGAGTAGGTCTCCATCTTCAATAAAGGATAAAAAGAAATGTAATTAGGTAGTTATAGAATGACATGTTGAGATGGGGAACAACACCATACTTTCACAGAGCATATTAGTCTTTGCCTTCAGGGATTATGTTTTTTGCTTCTCAAAATCAGACAACCTTTTCCAGAATTAGATATGCCTCCAGTTTTATTCTCAAAGTTACAAATTTAAGTGGGCTGACTTTCCAGCCTTTTGAGATCTTGTTTTCTTGGCAGCTACAGATGTTTTGTGAAAATGTCTCCTTAATTTCTTATTTTTCCAGCATCTTTCATGTCTCAAACTTAGTTTTATCTGAGTCTTCCTCTAACTGAAGTGCAGAGCAGAATCTGCCAGTTCTTTGGACAGTGGCTGTTTTCATATTTGCTTGAGGATTTTTCTTATTAGAGATTCTGCAAGGTAAGGCTGCAGGTGTTTAAGACACTCTGTAGGATAACTTGAGCTGCACCATGTTGTAGTGTCCAATGTCCCAAATGTTTTGTTTATTCTGGCAATTGATGTTGTATTTTTGTATTTATTACTTAATCTGTTGTGGTAGCACTTTCATGGGATGCAGGGTGACATTTTCTTCAGAAGCCACTGCAGTGCCTGTCTCTTATTTTAACGTGCTGTGCAGCTGGCAAGTAACACTGTGTGTTACTGATATTTCACACAACTCTGTCAGGCTATTTATCTGTGTGCCCTCTGCTGCTCCAGAGTCACCCTGATGAAAAGTCACGTCTGGGTTGAGTTGCTGGCCTGGTGCCAGGCACTGCCCTGTGTGATTCCAGCTCACATACCTGTCACGGTCCTGCTGCCTAAGCAGTCATGCCTCGTGCTTCAGTGTCGTGCTCTGCCTGGGTCTTATGTTTCATTTGTACCTGCTCAGTGTTTAAATCTCTCTGAAGCACAGATGCTGCAGGGCTGGACTCCTGCGTTTGTGATCAAAATTCTCACATGTATGTATTCAATCCCATACTCTGTTCAGATTTCCACCTTGCAGTTAAACTGTTCCTTAATGACATGTCTCAGCCATGCATATTGCTTTTCCACACAACCTGCTCTCATGGGTTATCTTGTGGCATGTGACAGAAAGAAACACGTCTTCTTACTCAGTATCTGCCCCTTACCCTCAGTTATACATTGAATTTATAGGTGTCAGCTATATTAGTAAACTCAAGAATGCCTGGCAATTTTCCTGGAACTGGATTCTCTGTGCTTCTATGTCTTAGGACAGTCCCAATTAAGAATTTGGTGTGTTTGTGACATTCCCTGAACAATTCATCCACTCAACTTGCCAGACAAAATTGGCATAATTAAAGGCAGATTGCCTACAACCTGTTTGGTTTGAAAACCGTGACAGTTTCTTAATAGACTTGAGCTGGACTGTGATAATTGTTCTCAGTTCCTATAGGTGTGAGTCACATGTTCTGGAGCTGACATGCATTCAAGAAGGCACTTTGCTCAGATGGCTGCAGCATTCTACGTATTTTACAGTACAATCTATCCTGATCCATGTGCATGGAAGACAATACCTGTGCCACAGGAACACCAAACCTACTCAGCAAAGTGGTCCTTCAATGCTCTGTGGGCATCTGACAGCTCCCTTCCACTCCTGCTGAAACCCTAAGTACTATCAAGAGAAAAGCAGAGCAGCCTATTTTCCTATTTTTTTCCACCAGTTTATATTCTTTGGTTTGTGGAGAATTCTCAAGGTTAACACCTGGAAGGTCCTGTGTTCACAAGGGAACAGGCAATGATGAGCTCCCTGGTTCTCAGTTGAAATTATTGGCCTGCCTGTGGTCTGTATCCACAACCAGCATTTTTTGCTCAAGGCTCTGATCCGCCACCTGCTCAGCATCCCCCCTGTATCATCCTCTTGGGAAATATGATCCTACACAGTAAGGGTACATTGTAAAACCATCTTGCCAGAGAAGGGCAACAGAGCTGGGCAAGGGTCTGGGACACAAGTCTACTGAGGAGAAGCTGAGGGAGCTGGGGGTGCTTATTCTGGAGAAAAGGAGGCTCAGGAGGGACTTTATCACTCTACAACTCCCTGAAAGGAGTTTCTAGTCAGGTGGAGGTCAGTCTCTTCTCCCACATAAAAAGTTTCAGAACAAGAGAAAACGGCCTCAAGCAACACTGTGGGAGTTTTATATGTGCATGTCATATAAACTGTAAATCACCTCAACCCAGAAAAGGTGTATATAAATTTGAATTCTATTTATGTTTACTCCTTCACTTCAGTAATGAAAAATGTATTATAAGTATTTCTAAATACATGGTTTGGACCAAAAGTATTGTACACGTAGTATCCTGTCAAACAAATCTCAGAATTCTCCACCACACGTGTACTTACTGAAAAACAATAAATCAATTATCTTTTTGCTTCTTGATGAACATAAAATAGAATTCACACCCCTTACATGGCAAATACACATATATATGACATTGCCATAAATTATTCAATAATAGAATGTAAACTCTCTCTCTCTCTCTCTCTCTCTCTCTCTCTCTCTCTCTCTCTCTCTCTCTCTCTCTCTCTCTCTCTCTCTCTCTCTCTCTCTCTCTCCCTCCCTCTCCCTCTTTAATTCATCTCTTCTTTTCTCTCTTCCCTTTCACCCCACCCCTTTATCCAAACCATACTGTTGTCTGCTTATCCAGTAGGTGTTGCAATCCGGTTTAACCCCAGAAAAGCAAAGAAAACTAAGTCTCTGTGTATAAACTGGAAAGAACTTAGAAGATTCAAAATATTCCCACAAACGTCACAAACGAGATTAAAACCAAACGAGGTTAGATGTTGTTGCCAAAAAACTGATATGTTTTATTTAATAATGAAAGAGGCAAAGAGAAAGAAAGAGAAAAGAAAGAGAGAAAGAGATAGAAAAGGACACGTTCGTGGGGGCTGGGGGGACAGGGAGAGAGTGACAGGGGTTAGGTGGAAGCAAATCACCAATCCGAGGGTCCCAATGATGTCTCGTTGCTTCTCTCCATCCGGTCTCCTGGTGGTGAGGGTCCCCCATCACCATTTCCACGGCACCGCCACACGCCGCCACACGCCACAGAGTATAAAATCCCGTGGGTTAATACACGCTTTGGGCCAGGTGGGAACGCCCATGTGTCTCCCTTGCAGGGGCCAGTTTGACCCTGTCCCTTGCAACACTGAAGGTCTGTTGCATCATTTCTGGTGCAGGGTCTGGGACCCCTTTGGGGGGCCCTTTGATGGGCCATGTCACCTCTTCTGCTGTGGGTAAGCTCCCCCCCGCCCCGGGAGAAGGGTCCCTCAGCTGGGCTGCTCTGCACATCAGAGGACGGGCGTTCACTGCCTCTAACCAGGGGCTTTTGCAACACACACCCAAAGCCTCTCTCCCCCCACCCTTTGGTGCGAGGGTCTGTGCAGCCTGGCAGCTGATAGCCCTGGGGCTGGCATCTCCTCCCGAAAGTGCTGAGCTTGTGCTCTGTGAATGTCCCAGTCCTGCGTTGTTACTTTATCTTACCTTCCATCAGCGAATGGTCCAGGGCCTCTCTCTGAAGGCTTGTTCAGGGTGTGGTGGTATTCTTTGCAGCTTTTGTAACACAGTGCTGAAAGTTTTTCACAGCGATGTTTAACTCATAAACGATAATATTCCAGTCTCTGACAGTAGGCCAGGGACTAACATACCAATTTCCATGGCAGGTGTGTAATTTACTGATAAAACTGAGAGTTTTTGCAGTTTTTGTGTATATGGAATAATTTATTGCTCACTTTAATTTTGTATACTTTCTATTTGTAATTAATTAAAATAATGAATTGTTAATAAAATTTTATTCTGTCACTGCTGTTACAGTCTTGAAATGTATTTTTTGACATGAGTTGCAACTGTCTGCAGATGCCTACAGTGTACAAGCCTACATCTGGACAAGTCACCCTCAGTCATTTTTATAGGCAATGAAAAATAATATACACTTCCAGAGTTCAGTTTTCTCTCACACTTGACGTATGCAATACAGAGGTCTCATCTTTCGCTGCCAAAAACCTTCAGCGAGAATACTAAAATCTTTTTTGTCTCACTTATATTGTCACAAAAGTTCTTCTGAGCATGTTTCTCATCAGAAGCAAATCCTTTGCCTCAGAACCCTCCTGGGTTTTTCGCTGTTCTAAATTCAGCAGTTCTCCAGGGAGAATTTTAATCGTGTCCTGCTCCCATGCAAGTAGCTGGTGCAGAAGCTATGGATGAACTGGTTTTCTCAAAGTTGTTGGACAACTGACAATGTCAGCAATGTCCAGAAGGACTCCAAGAGACAAAGGTCAGCTTCTCATTTTAGGAAAACATTGTGTAAAGATGTTGAAGTTAGGAGCTCTTCCAGACTTCAGTGCATGAGCACATCTGACTTGTTACTGTTAGTTGCCTGCAGAGGTTACATGAGGTCACCTGCAGTGATTGCTGACAGCCACGCCGGAGACACCCTGATGAACTCCAAGACCTGCTGGGCAAAAGGTCCACGTGAACCTCATGAGTACTCCAAAAAAACATTTGGAAAATTGACAGACAGTTGTACAATGGCCAAAGCCAATGATAATTTCCAACACGCTGTAATAAAAATGAAAAATGTAGTAATTTTATTGATAAAATCACATATTTTGTTAAAATAGTCCAGTGGTTGATCTATGAACACAAACTGAAATGGTGATCAAGGGCAATGGGAGACGGGGAACGTCCCTGTGTTGACAGCCACATTCATCTTTGTGTTGACAAGAGATCCTTTGTGTGTAGGGTGGTTGGGTTTTTTCCCTATTCTTCATGCAAGATAACACATTTAATTTCCCTTTATTAGATTAATTGTATAGTTTAACCATTCATCTAGATGTCACTTTAACAAGGACAGTTTTATGTCAGATGTTATATCTAATTGGTAAGTAGGAATGAAGTCCATCTCTGGAATAAATTCTACCTGCTTCATTATCTTGCAGTCTGAATAATAAAACATTTGTTCAGAACTCACACCTCGCGGAATGAAAAAAAAAAACCAAAACCAAACCCCAAACCAAAAAGCCAGACCAATGGAAATAATACAGAACTCTTTTCTCTAGCAGAAAAATAGATATAAATGAATTTCACAGGCAAACAAAATTGGTTACTGTGTGTCTGACTACACTGAATTATGATCCTCAATAGAAAAAACCCTGTTTTACTAAAGGACAAGTTCTGAACTGCATTGAGTCTGTGTGGGTGTACATGTAAATCATGTGGAAAAAAATGAGACAAAGTTCTAGGAGGAAAATGTTGAAAGCCTCATTTCTCCCTATATAATAAGGGCAAGAAGAAAGTGAATATACAGACATCTTCTGAATATGATGCCTGTCTTAGAGTTACAGATCTGTCATGACAGGCATACCTGAAAGGAATTGTAACTGATAATATCTAAGTAAGTATATCTAAGTATCTATCAGCCTCAAGTAGAGTTCTTCCCAGAAATAACATTACATGGCTGAAATACAAGAGGAGTTTCATAATACAGGAGAAGGTGCTCAGTTTCATCATAATCTTAGAGAAGCCTCTTAGAGCAAAGTGCAGAAGCTCATAATGGAGGCAAAAGTCTTCTTTCTCCTTATCGCACATTTTCTGATTGAAAATGTGGGGCATATTCTAGAAAAAATGTGTATATTCACATTATCACTTTGTAAATAAACACTAAGTGAATGTAGCAGGCAACTGAACTCTGCTATGGTCTAATTTTTGCAAAAAATACATAGAATTTTTTGAAAGTATTTATGTGGTATAATATACACAACCAGAAACTATGACCATAAAATTTTTTTATTTTTAATAGTTTTGACAGCTTAGATATGTTTTTCCATTATTAATTGATAAAGGAGGTTATGGTGTTTAAGTAAAAAATTAAAGACAAGTTGCATTAGGCATCAGAAAAAATGAGCTTATGCAAATAATGGTAATAGTGAAAATAAAAAAAAAAATATTTTTTTAAGTTTGGAAGATAAACTAACAAGGAAATGAAGTGTGAAGGTGTTCATAATAGCCTAAAAATACCAAACATGCATTTTCAAGAGAATAGAAATCAAATGCTCAGGTCAGGAAAAAAAAGGAGTAATAATTTGAGACAGGGAAGGTTTCTATTAGATCTTATGAAAACTTCCTAACTGTAGGGATAGTTTAGCACTCTAAGATGTGATATATGAAGGCTATGGAAATCATAATCGTAATAGTCCCCTATCAGACACCTTTAAGGCAAACTAAATCCAGCATATTTAATGCAGAGAGACAGAATGGAACTTTTGAAGCTTTTGAAGCTTCAAAGGGACTTCAAGCTTTTGAAGTCCTATGTACTATTACATTTAATTTCTCTTCTCATTCACATGAATCCTAGCATGCCTTTAAAGAATTTAGTTTGCTAAGTGACTTCTTCTTCCTCATATGTTCTTTTTGGCTATCTACAAGGATCCTCATGATTGTTTCTCTTTCCTTCCCGAATGATACACTGAAATATTGTACCATATGACTTAATGTATGTCAGATTAGAACACACCTCTTTACTTACTTTAAAAAAGACTACAAGGATTTGAGAAACTTTTTTTAGGCTGAGGATTTTTTTTCTAGAGCCTCCAAGTATGTGGCCATTCATTGCTTTTGACAGGATTCCAAGACTCGAAGGGGAGTCCAGAATGAACAAAACAGTATAAAAACACCTAACAACAACAACAAACCCCCTAAAAAAACTCCAAACAAGCAAACAAACAAAAACCAACCAAAAAAAACCAAAAAACCAACCAAACAAAAAACCCCCCCAAAAAGCCCAAAAAAAGCCCAACAAAAAAACCCCTCAAAAAACCGAAAAACACCCAAAAAAAGTGTTCATGAAATTAGTGCAGATTAACTGAGGAGTTCCTAGTCACCTCAGAATGCAGTTGCTGATTTCATCCAGATTCAAAATGACCATTCAAAATTACTCTGACCATCTGGATTAGCCACCCGAGTGTATAGTAGGGCTGACCTGGACCTGTGAGGTGAGTCAGAGTGCTCAAGCTGGGCAGCAAGGTTCCTGGTGCAATCGGTGGTAGGGTCTTGTCACCTCCAGGAGAGCACCTGAACTCTCCAAAGAGGTGTTGAGTGTGAAATTTAGCTTAGACTTTTCTACCAGCAACAGAAAATGTTAAGAAGGAGATCATAAAGCAAGATGGCTCTGTAGGCTAGTGGTTGTGCTCTCTGTAGTGAATAGGCACTCAAGAATGTACACATTTTTTCTTGATATCTAGTACTTGCCATCTGGTAAAACCAGAATAAAAATGCTCTCCTCTCTTTTTGGAGAGTTAAACTGATCTTTTTAAGTCTGATTGAGGATGAGAGTTAGGTGGAATTATCTGTGGCTGCTCTGATCAAGATTGTTTGAAGGACCTTACAGCATAAAATATAACTCTGAACCTGATCACGTTCAGGGTTACGTCATGCTGGACAGTGAATATTAGAATTCTCTTAATTCATCCCAAGATTCTTAACTGTTCTTCAGGTTTCTCATTGGCACCAAAGTAGGTGATCTGAAACTTATCCTGTGTGTTTTTCACAATAGGAGCATATAAATTTGTATGGTCCTTATTACCTTAGGAGATATGAATGGATCTTTACTCCAGAAATTCCAAGGATGTTTTGTTTTTTTTAAGGATGTATTCAAGACTTGACAACAGCTATTAAGGTAAGGAAATAGTTTAATTACTTTAAGCTACTTTAACTACTACCTGTTTCCTTCTTTTGTTGAGCATTTAATAAAAACTAGAACATTTCTTACGTGGTGATAGAAAATACAGGTCTTGGGCTGGAACCTCCTCATATTTAAGGAGGTGTGCTCATTTTATTGTTCCTGATCTTCCTTCCCCTCCATCTCTTGTTTTTTCACTAATTGATAATTACAAAGAGCCTGCAGAGGGAGTTTTGTAATAGTGGAGCTGTTCAAACAAGATCTCAGGGAAGTCCTATGTCTTGTGTTATCCAGTCAGAAATTATATTCATAGTTCAGCACTACATTTTTCAGTTATGGACTGGCTTGTGCTGCATTTCTGCTCAGCTCTACACAGGAAAAGACCTGATACCTACCTGGTGCATTTAAGTGCTACAGTAACACCAAGCATGGTCAGTGATATATGTCAGGGTCCCTGAAAACTCAGGGAACATAGGAGCTCGTTCCTTACACTGATGGCAACCAACAGATAAGCAAGAAATTTGTAAGCATAAATGCATGCCTTGCTTCCAAAAAAGCTTTCAGTAATTCCATTGGCAGTGTTTATAAAGTATATTGCTGTACATCTTTTCTGCACAGTCTCTCATGCTGCTCCCATGAACCAGAACCTTTTGCTGTATTGTTTCTTCATGATTGCTTAGATGCAGTAGAAATGCACTTATCACTTTGTTCTAATTTTGTCTGCATTGTTTCCTTTTCTGTATATTTTCCTCAGCTTCTGTCCCTTAATTTCATGGCATTACACCAAGAGTGGAGGGATCCAAAGATAAAGCAGGACTGGACAAGGGGCTTCCTGAAGCCCTGTACTGATAGTGGATCTGAAATGGGGGACCTGGTGCTTATGAGCATCCAGCTAACATGAAGCTGAAGGGCAGTGTAAAAAGGAAATAAAATAGAGAATGAGTCAGTCCACCCTCTGCAGGCTGTGGGTCCCTCAGCAGCCCCACTTATGTGGGTTTCTCTTAAGAAGAAGGAGCACAAGGAAAGATAAGAGTTTTAGATTACAGCATCCATGAATGGATGACAGAGAGTGCTGACCATCTCCTGTTTATCTCAGTTACTCAAACCACAGCAGTCCCATCTCACTTCTACTGGATCATTACTGATGGGCATTCAAATGATTTGAACATTCAAGTAACCAGCAAAAATATGTCATTAACAGAGATTTGAGCTCAGCCTGATCCTGTGGTTTTGATGTTTCTCTGTGTCCAGATAGAGAAAATTCTAAAAATGTAAGTCCAATTACATGATGTACTGGCAGTTTAGGTTTAGAAACCCTATCTTCAACCACAGAAGAATTACTTCTCTGCCAGATTATGCTGTTGAGGAATTCAAGGAGTTTAGAGTAAACTCATAACAGGTATTGAAAAAAAGAATACTGGGAAATGTGTTAACTTCTTTTTTTCTGTACACCAGTTCACAGGACCTCAGAATAACAATCAAGCCCAGTATTTTGGTGTGGTTTGTTAGGCAGTCAAAATAGGAGAAGCCAGCTCTGCAGCATGTATTCCACTAGAGAGCTCCAATGCAGCAGCAGCAGAAGCAGAACGTGGGATTTCATCATCATCCTGGTTATGGGTTCTCCACATCCTCCCCAGTGGTTTGTTCAGATGTACTCAGTGTGGGGCCCTCCCAGTCAGGGACAACAATGAGGACAAAGATTATACATGACTAAATTCTTGGCAGGATACACCATGCAGGTCATCCTGAAGACTTCCAGGGTTTATGTTTGAATAATATGAAGTGAATGTATGACCACACCTCAAGCCACAGCCTACCATCATAGCCTCCATCCCCAAACTCATAAAGTCTCTCTCTCTCTTTCTCTCCCACAAACCCTTTTTATTTCTCCATTTAGCCTCTTAGGGTTTTTTTCCTTAGAGGTAAGATTTGAAGCAAAACAAAAAAAGGTGTTTGTTAGTATTTTTTACAGCTGAAATTTTAGAAATTTCAGAATTTTACTGGACTTTATAACATATATGACTGAAGCCTGAAAATAAGAATCCTGTTAAAATAAAATCACAGAGATCATAAAAAAGATAGGAAGAGATGGGAAAGCAAATTCGGTATGCAGACTAGGAAGGAACTAATGAAATCCTCAAGCCAAGTTTTTTCAATTGTTTGGAAAAGTACTGAAACAGACATACAAAACCACATCTATAATAAATACATTTATAAAAAAGTTTTCTGTTAGAATGAGTTTTAGAAGTAGTCTTCCAAGGAAGAGAAGAGCTATGTCCTCTAATGGAAACTTGAAATTAAATGAAAAGTCTGAAGCTATCCTTAGACAGGGTAATGCAGTCCTCTAAGGGAGATTTCAGAGAAAATAAGATTATACTGTCCTCATCTCATGCTGTGCTCTATCTTCTCTTTTATCTGTCCTATAAAGCATTTCATAGGAAAAGTTCTGACATCAAACCTTGAACCACAGGATTAATCTTTATTTGTTCTGGAGTCACATTTTTCCTTCAGGTTTTCTCGCAATGTCTTCCGAAGACCTTGCCTTACCTGGCACGGCAATTCCCCATTTGAATATATGCAAAAAAAAAACCAGGGCAAGCCTTGGAACTAATACTAAATTTTGCTACTCCAAGAAATAGACCTGGGAGGTGGGTAGAGGTTGGCTGGGGCTGAGCAACTTCCCCTACAAGGAGGGAAGATGAAGGTGGTGGGAAAATGTCTTGAGCTGGACTTGCTGCTTCTGGTCACTCCCAGGAGACGGGGAAATAAAGAACGGTGTCTGATGTCTGGTGCTGGAAGGAGCTCCTCTTCCCCTTCTCCTCAGCACTATGCACCAGCCCACTCACCACAGAAAGACAAAACACCTTTGTAAGGCTCCGGTATCATAAACTATGGCAGGGGAGAAGTACAGATATTTGGGGTTTTTTTCTCTGTCTGCTTTTCTAAGCAGCTGCCTACACTGCCCCTGGCCAAATCAATCATCAGTAGGCGTGCATTAATATCCTGTACGCCTGAAGCGCGATTTCTAAATCCGCCTGTTAGAGAGAAGAACAAGGCAATCTGGTTTCTCAGACCAACATTGACAGAAATGGCTGTGGGCAGCCTCTCAAGCTATCATTGGTTTATCTCAAGTACAATATATTTCTGGCAAGACAAATCTCTGTTTGAGCTGATTTAGCCCTCTTTATGTCAAGGTTTATTGGTATTAGTCCAATCTGTTGAGAGTTTCCTTTTGGGAAACTCATCAGGTATTTCTATAAAAACTGCAAACCATTGTGTTGCTCCATTTGGAACATTTTGTACTGTGGAGGCCCTGCCTAGAACTTGTTCCTGCTACACCTCTTTTTAGTGACTGGCTCCCAAAATGTCAAGACACCTTCTTCTTTCTTGGCTGTGCAAATTATCTTTTTTTCTTTTCTTCCCCCCGCCCCCCCTATTTTCTCCATTTATCTTTCTTTAATTATCTTTTTACTCTTTTTGTCTTATTGAACCTTCAGGTCCAATACCTGATTTTGAGATTTGCTTACGTTATAAGAAAGGGGTGTAAGGATTAACAGAGACAGGATAAAAAGTTTATTGGCGTTTGCCTTTGAGCACAGGCACACTCCTTTGACTTCAGCAGTTGGTACCCAGGAATGGTCAGAAGGCCCCTATTTCATTCCAGCTCAGTGACCCTTCCTTTGAGTTATCTGGGGACCCTTGAAGTGGTTCTGAAAGGTGCTCATCTTTCCCTTTCCCTGTAGGAATACACAAATTTGTGTCCTGTGTTGATGGTTCATTGCTGTCACTGAAATAACACACCGCTGCACATTTTTCAAAGTCAGAATGCACTTCTACCCTGCTCTTTTAAAACTTGTGTGGATTTTAGTAAGCCTGAGTAATGTAGTCATGGCCGCTGTCACGGACATGGCTGGTGTCCATAGCAATTCATTCGTGGCTGGCATCCATCCATGTTTTCAGGAAGGCCTAAAAATCATTATAAATGCTGAATACATGCTACATACTGACCTTGATTCTTGGAGACTCTAAACAAAGTAAAGGACTTCCACTTCCCACAGATGATTATCTGTTGCCTAGGTGGTGGTTCTCTTTATCAGTGAATGCTGCTTCTAAAATCTTTTTGCCCATTGTGCACAAGTGTTGGAGATTGCTCTCTAAAAAGGAATGTATTGGGGTAATTTCTTTTAATGGACTAAACATCTCTGGCTGTTCCTTCTCATTAGTATTTTCTAGTTGACATAGTGAATATTTTTATGTACTTCCTGTGATGCACTGTGAAAGTCTTAATTTCAAAGGCTACTTGTCTTAATTTTTCATACTGATGCTTCACCTGAGCAGTGGCTATAACTCCTACTAGCTATATAATTTCATGGTTAGGTCTCTAAGTATTTTTGAGAGCGGCTACATGGCTTTTGCTTAGAGAAACACAGTTGCCCTGATGTTTTTATTTTGAGGAACTGCTGTATTTTGTTACTAAAAACACCACAAAAATGACAAAAAAAAATGAACTATGTTTAAATTATGTATATGTATAATTTTGAATAAGCTTTAATGTTCTACTTGTATAGAAACTGGATTTAAACTAATACAGGCTAATACTTAGTGTCAGCTCACTTCTGATTTGTTTGCATAGATATGTACCATGACAGTCATTGAAGTAATTAGAAGTTCCTGGAAAACATAAATATTTTCTGTGAGAATTTAATTTCTTATCAATCTTCTTTTTGAATGAAAAATATGTATTTGTGTTTGTCTTGAAAATAACTCTGTAACTTTGACGATATTGTAATTATTGACAGGCAGGCTTGTTATAATGTCTTATTTTGAATAAATTGTTTAGGAACATTTTAATTTTCATGTTTCAGGTAACAATTCCTGAGTTTAGTCTTTTAATTCTTACTGGATTTTAGTTCTGAAACCTTCATTAGAAGTAACAGATATTGGAGAGACTAAGGTTATACTTTTTTAGCCCTTTAAGTTACCATGTTGAATGGAATGAATTTTCATTACTGTGCCATGTGAATTTTTATTCTGCTGCATTGTATCAGCAATGTAGGTGTTATGATTTGGTGAAAAATGAAACAACCCCCCAAAAAACCCAGTTCAAAACACCAGACCCTCAAACCCATTTGCAGTTGTAAAGGGACTTTCCAGGTTCGGTTTGCTGCTACCTGTGTGGGATGTTGACCTTCCAGTTTACAGAATGCTGCTTAGTGGAGCTGCTTCTCTCTGTAAATGTGCAAGATGCATGTAACTGTGCTTCCTTTCACTCCCTCTGACTTGCAGCCACTCAGCCTTTTGCTGTCCAGAGTCCTCTGTCCAGCACAACCAGCAGCTTCTCGGTTCTGACTGATTTTTCATCATTTGCACAACATTCCCTGCTAAAGACCCAAACCAAATAGATCAAAAAGACGTGGAAAGCTTTGGTTTTCTCTTTAGAAGGGCAGAATATGAAACTTTTCCAGGGGAACACAAAGCTTGGGGAAGGGGATATATTATTGTTGGGGTTTTTTAGATGTTTTGTCAAGACTGAGACAGAGGCTGCTGTGGTTCTTATGCTTTGCCATTTCATTTATAACATTTGAAAGCAGTGCTACACAAAAAAAAAAAAAAAAAAAAAAAAAAAAAAAAAAAAAAAAAAAAAATAAAAAAGAATAATAATGGACTTCCCACNAAAAAAAATTGAAAAGAAGTATTCCTGTGACCTGTAACGAAAACAAAAAATCCAAGTCAGGAAAGCGAAGTGTGAGTCTGAAAAGATACAGAAGGAAAAAATAGCAGTGCTTTTCTAAAACAGAAAAAAATGGGAGCCTGGTCCAGACCTTTGAACTATTGCTACACTGTATTATTCTACTCACTCCAGGGAATTTATTCCAAAGCTGCTCTGTGTCAGTGTGGAATATCCTTCTGTGGCCTTAACTGTTAAGGAACAAGAATATCAGTGGGGTTGCTTCCATGCTGAAGCTGCAAGAGTAGCAGAAGGTATTTAATTATCCTTAGCATGCTCATGTATAGATAATGAACACAGTCACAGAACACTCGGTTGTTTCTGTTTTCTCCCTCATTCTCTGTAAATAAATGCAACAGTGAATTTGAGAAATTTATTACACTATAGGTGTATATAAGAGGGTTTAAGTTCTTTGTAGTTAATTCTTGCTATCACATGGTCTCACAGATAGTGCTTCAGAGGAGCAGTTATCCTGGTATCCCTGCATTTCCCACAGCTATGGCTCAGCAAACCCAGGCACATTACTAGAGCACAGGTCCTTCCCCTGATCGCTCAGTGATTAGAAGCCACTTCCTGCTTACTTAACTCAAAAATGTGATTACTCTTCAAGATGCAGGAAGGCTCAAATTTAGACACAGTTGGAAACTGCACAATTTTTTTCCCCTCAGTAAAACAACAAGGACAAACTGTTTATACAAATATTGACATGCTGTTCTCAGCAGCACTACACAAAATGCAGCTGGTCACTGGCAGTTCTGTGCCACTCCCAGAGGCACAGCCAGAGACTTACTAAAACATGTTTCTACCAAGGACTTCACACACAGCCAGCTGCCTTAAAGGCCACAGCAGCCACCTATCATGTTTTCTTTAAAATAATAACAGTTCCATTTTGCTGAAAGTTTCAATCAGTGTCCCTTTAAAAAAAATACTTATTTTAGAATAAAGGCTACTTGTGCAATTGCTGGATTACATATTTCAAAACATCTGACTCAGACGTAAACTGTTACATTCCCCGCAGTTCCCTGCAAACAGTGCTTACTGCAGTGACCCACCACAGCCATTGAAAAATTCATGAACATATCTCTGGGTCTGCGAACAGCCTTTGCTAATGGCAGAAGGAAATTCGTCATGCTTGGGGAACCGAAGAAGTGAGTTCTTTAGCGTCACACATTTGATATTAAATAATTCACTTAAACTTGGATTTAGAGTATTTCAGCATATGTAGCAGCACATAATCAGCTCTGTCCTCCTTAATGCAAAGGGATCTTTCTGGCCATATTCAACTATGGCACACAAGATATCTAAAATCAAACCTTTGCGTACTCTAATTGTGTCACTTCACAAAGAAAACAGTACACTGGATCAATAATTTAAAGGAGATGTTATAGCAGCTGACAATTTTCTGCTGCAGCAGAACACTGGGAAAATGCTGATGCTAAAAAATGAAAAGGTCTCCAGTTTGCTATCAAGTAGGTGAACAGCTCCAGGCTCTTCATCTTGCTGGTGTCCGGCTCTCAGTCTGACTTTTTCTGGCAGCACTTCATGCTCACTTCTGCCATAGTAAATTTTTCAAATGTTTACTATATAGATATTTGAATTATATATATAAATTTGAATTCTCTATATATTTAATCATACACTTCAATAATGAAAAATGTATTATAAGTATTTCTAAGTACACGGTTTTGACCAAAAATATTGCAGACGTAGAAACCTGTCAAAAAAATCTCAGAATTCTCTACCACATGTGTAGCTATTGACAAAAAGTAATAAACCAATTATCTTTCTTTTTGGTTCTTGATGAACATGAAATAGAAATCACACCCCTTACATGGCAAATACACACCTAATGAGGTTGTCACAAAATATTCAATAATAGAATGCAAATAGCTTTTTTCCACATAAATGGTCTCACTTATGAGAATTAATTTTTTTTTGCTCATATTTTTATATTTATTTTTATTTTATTTTATAATAAAAATATATTTTACATTGATATATAGCTGTCACATTTTTTATTTTATATAATCAAAATACATTTTATATTTATATATAGCTTTATATTTTTCCATTTATCTTCACCATTTATATGATTAAATAATAGGGATTATGTAATAACAACAGGCAATATTAGAAGTGCACATTATTGCTTACCAGATCCACTATTACTGATAAGCTTAGTTAAATATTAAAAAATATTTATTTTAGATTCTCCTTGCTGGGTTAGTTTCTTGTGACCCGAGATAAAAGAAAGGCACAGACAGCATGTTCTCTGTGCCTCTGTAAAATTTAATAATACCTACTTTTTCTTCATGTAGCAATATGTTTAGAAAAAGTGGAGGAGCACTGGTCACATAACAAAGGGAGGGAGTTTGGAGATTTGCTGTCAGTTCTGGGACCAGAAGTTTGGGCTCTTGTCTAGGAAGTCCTGGTTGAAGCTGAGACACCCTGGTGAGGCTGAACTGTGATTAACCAACCACTCAGCCCCCAGCTCATTGCAAGATGCAGAATTTAATGTGACTGTTCTAGGGGACAGCACAGTAATTTGGGCTTCACTAAAACATATTTGATTTTCATTAAAATGCGGGCTGCTGGATTAGCACAGAAGTGAAAGTCCAGTGACATTTGGAGCTGATCTGCTCTTGGCTAGATGCCAGTTTTGAAACAATCCAGTGCAAGGCCACTGGTGAAGGATTATCACTTTTTGGCAGAGGGCTCACTCTAAGATAGGACAAATTCACAGCAGAGAGCTGAGGTGATACATGAAATAGAAAGGAATGAATGATGATGACACTGTGAAAACACATGGAGGCAAATTTAGCCAGCAACTATGTGCCTCTCACATGGACTGAAAAAAATGTGTAGTCACAGCTCACTACCCACAAAGTGGTGAACATGCTGTAAGACATGGGAACTTTTCTCGAAACTCTAAGAGAAAGAACGAGAGTCAGAAACAGAAAATCTGTTTCCACAAAGCTCCGATGGGTTTTCATGGCTCCCCTGCACTCATTGCTGTAGCATAAGCAGTAGAACAGTTGACAGCCTTGGTATGCTGGGTGCTCACCAGCAAGAGCTTCTGTTGAGGCAATACCAAGCTGAAAGCTTTTAGTCTGTCTGTATGATCTATGCCCTTTTTAACACAATTCTGACAGAATTAGATGCTTCTAAAGTGAGAACCCCATAAGCTTCAAAGTCTGAACTGAATTAAGGGCAAATGGCATTAAAATTAGTGCAGATATCCTGATCACATACTCATGTTCCCATAGGAGGTTTTTAGTGGGAGAGGAAGTTAGTTTGTGCAAACAATCCAAGAAATCTTTAGATTCTGTTGGTGAAAATGTTCTAGTACAAATGTCAGAGAAACCAGACAAGACTATGTTAGGAAAATCTCAGTCCCCAACTAAAGAACTAAAAATTTGGTTTTATACTATGAAATTGCATGAACTTTCTTAATAGTATGAAATTGTATTAGCTTTGACCACAAAAAACTATTGGCAAATGTGTTTGTAGAGACTAAGGGGCAACGTAACTGCAGTCTAAAACTACTTGAAAAGAAACTGTAAAGTGAAAACCAAAATCTTCTCAATGGTGGCAGATCAATGAGAAGAGAAGAGAAAAGAGCCAGAAGCTGAACAGTTTTGAAGAATAGAAAAAGTTTCTTTATTTAGTGAGTGCAGTATAATGCAGCATTGGAAGACTATGGAGAATCTGCTCTTTGAGAATGAGAGCTGTAGCTGATGAAAATCTTGGTTTAAGGAGGAAGTTGGATCTGAGACCTCTGGACATACCCTTTTCAGGTAACACTTCTGTGAATAGTTTCTCTTCTGGATCTTCCTTCAGCTCAAGTGAATGTCTATTTACTTGGTTTATCTAAAGATATTACACTAAAGAAAAGGAGTAGGAATTCACTTCAGGTATTAGGAAATTGTCCTATGACTTGTATCTGACTTCAACTTGCCACTGTCTTATGCACTTTGCAATGTGACCCAAGAACACACTTTGTACATACAAATGTAAGACTCCAACAGCAGTGAGAAGGTACTACAAATTCATAGTGGCAACCTCTCCCTATTTAAACCTAAGACAGTTTCACATGCCTAATGCTTGTGTGGAAAAAAACAAAGTGCAGGATGCACTAGACGCAGTGTGATCCGCTCCTGAATTCCTCTGCTTGTTGCCAGCAAACAAATATTGAGCCATACCCTTCGTGATCGAGCAGTGCAGTTGTGTGTGGTTACATAGTGCTAGCTCCCCACATCTCTTCTGCATCTGCATAATCCTGTGTATTCCTTCAAAGCTATGGATGAGAATAAAATATTTCTCATCTGGAATCATGCAACTGTTATTAAGGAGGTGGGGAGTATTACCAGTAATAATTAGGCTTAAATGACACTGTAATACAGACCATTAGCAACTCAGTCCTATCCTCTCTTTCAGTCTTTTTTTTAGCAGTCTTATAAATTGCTTTTCTTTATATTCTTACTTATTTCACTTTAGGTTTTTGTTTCTTTTTTTCTTTTTTCTTCTATAAATGCTCTTACTTTTAGATAGGAGTTTTAAGAGTTTTGGGGACTCTCATTTTTATTAAATCAAACTTTGCCTCCATTATGCAGCTGTATTTCACCTGAAAAATTATTGCTGAGTCAGTTGAATCCTGAACTCCCGCATACTTGGACTAAGCAATTTAGGCTGGGAGATTAACCATGGCACCATGAGCAGGAGTTTGGCCTCATGAAAATGATCCTTCAGACAATCATCTACAACTATACAGGTATGGCTTTTGTTGTTTTTTTTTTTTGTTGTTGTTTCCTGGGTGAGATACTTTGGATTCAAATCTCCTTCTAGATCTGATCCATAGCTCAGCAATAAAATGCTTCCTTGTATGTGAGCTGTAAAAAAACCTACATTTTAATCAATAGTAAATGATGAAGTCATTAGACATGAATTTTTATAAAATGGGTTTCCTTCCAGGAAATTTCTAGGAACTCTTTATTGATTCTGTTTGATGCTAAAGAAGCACTAGTGTCTGGATTATGTTGCAAACTTAACTATGAGGATGGGGTTAACTTGCCCATCTAGCTGCCACATGCCACTTTTAGATATTTGGCATAAATATGCATTTAAAATAATTAAGCAACTCCTACACTTTTACCATTTTATGTAATCCCTCTGTTTGTACTGCTTCAGGTTTGCTGTATTAGGGAACATATCCAGCTGGAAACTAATCAAGGAATAAAAAGGGGCTTGGTTGTAATGATCAAGAAGGAAGAGATCAAGGGCTGAGATCAACAACCTGGTGTTTGATGAGGAATGCTTAAAATAACACAGCAAAAGAAGAAATGAATGCTCAAGTCTTTTTGGGTGTACGTGCTGAATTGCTTTTCTAGGAGATCTTCTGTTACGAAAGAGACAGTTCAAGGTTCTCCTCCCTGTGCAGAAACCCTTTCCTTCCCAGGAGCTCATTTTTCAGTTCTGACTTGCAGCAGTCAGTAAGCTGTACACCTGCTGAAGGGGCACTCTCATCATGCAGGAATGGTGTCCAAGCTGACCACCTGACATAAATTATCTCACCACTTAATTAAAAAATGTGTGGCCATCACCATCTAAATGCTTGTAACAGACAATAATGTAACGCGTATTACCACTTGCTGCTTAGACCAATCCTTTGTACTGTGGCCTCTTTACATCTATCAGCCCTCAGACTTCATAATTAGAAGTCACCATTCTTATTTTATTCCCTTCAAAGAAACTAGTTGTTTTTAAAAGCACAAATTCTCCACTGAGCCTTCAGTACAATATTTGATGATAATAGTAAGTAATTAAGCATAGCCTTTCTAAAGATCTCACAGGACGTTACAGGAGCTTTCAAGAAATTAATCCTTAGAACATCACTGTGACTGAGGAAAGATGTATAATTTTTTTTTTTTTTCTGATTAAAAATACCAAGCTTTTACAATAAATCCCTCGTCTAAGATCCAGGAACAAATTCTGGCTGACTACAGATTTGGATTTCAATCAGAATAAATGAATTTAACCATGCGGTGCTCACTTATAGCAATACAAATTAATTTGGTTGGGCAAGTTCAATAAACACAGTGGGGCTGACTTCATAATTTTACCATAAATTTTCAGAAAACTAAAGACTTGAAAAGATGTATTCAAGTCTTTCTCTGTAGGCCACAGTCTTGTTCTTTGAGCAAAGAGCTACAAATAGCTGTAGAACTCTGCAATGCACAAAGCTGTAGGATTATGCAAAGTCAAAAAAGATAATCCCATTTAGGGTGGTTCTTCCATCAGGTGAGTTTTGAGTGAGTCTGTCACAAAATACGGAGAACAAGTTCCTCATGAGAAGATACTGACTTCAAGGTGATCTACAAATGTGAATTTAGGGGTTTAGGAAAGTTTAACCTTCTCTGCTGTCAGGAATGTCCTGTAGAACAAGATTTCTTGTCCTGCTAACACTTAAAGGACTCCTGAAGTGAGAAGACTTTTCGTTGGTTTAATTAGCTGTCGTGCACAAGTACCAGAGGGGGTTTGTTCTTCTCTGGTTCTAGAAGTGTGATATACAACTATTAACCACCACTGTGGCCATTTGGGTACTTTCTGTCTGAAAGCACCTTTCAGCCCACCTAAACGAAAGCCAACACTAGGTATACCTTGATCTCTAAAAGCAATTTTTGCTTGGTTTAAGCTTATATTCTTTCTGTGGTTAAGCCTGGACATTCAAATTATCAACTCTGAGTGAAGGATTTCCTTGACCGTGTATGCAAGTAGATGTTTCATGTGACTTTTCACTTGTGGCTTTCCTGTCGTGAGTCTTACTCATAATGCACAAGCTATTTTTGTGTCTTTTCTGATACTTCCTCTTGCAAATAGTTCTTTGTTCATTTACACTAGAGACTGTTTAATTGGAACAGTTTTCCTTATACGTGCTTCTTAAGATTAACCTCAAATTTGTCTCCTGAGGGTCCCCATGATGTGGTTGGTACAGCTTCTCTCCTGTGCCTCAAGTCTTTGTGATACTGTAAATAAAATTTGGAAAGTCACAGGCTTTTGTGGTGACTTAGGAGAAAGCCCATGAAAACAGGACCTGGAGGCAGCTTAAGCCATGCTGTATGCTTACTGTACTCTGAATACTGGAATTATTTTTTAGCTTTGGAGCTCAAGCCCCATATTTGTTAACAGCATAGGTGAAACGATCATGTCAGCAGTGCACAGGATTGAACTGTTTTATCTGTTTAATCTAGCAGAAACTCTGAGATGATCCACAAGCACTCGAAATATATTTTAAAACAGGCAGAGAAAAACAATTTACATTGGTTATGATTTGAAGTATTTTAGGGGATCACGAATATTATAGTTTATGTATATGGGTAATAACAGATAACTAATCATGAAACAGAAAAATTTACATGGTGGCTATGTCAAGCCAGTGAAGTTTTCTGACTCTCCTCAGAATACGACAGTTTTGTTTATAAAGATCAGTCAATTTTATGCAAAAGTACTCTTGACTGTCAAAAGTCAAGACAAAGTAGAATCAGTGGCACTGTTCCTGGAGGTAGAAGATTTTCAGCCTCAGTGGTTAAATACTGGTCCTTGATTTAGGCACCTGTCTCTTTAAAACTCTGTGGCAGAATGACAAAATTCTTGAAACTTTATGAAAAAGTCATCTCATACAAGAGGTCTTAGGGATGCCACCTCCTTGGAAATTGTGACATGGATGGTTACTGTGATTCCAAGACTTCCAAGGCTTGAGCACTGCCTTAAAAAGTGTCAGGTTGCAGGTTGCCATTTGTGTCTTTAGCTTTAGGCATTGGTGTAGTTTATGAAACATGCAAAAGAAAAATCTCTGAAATTAAAACAAAACCAAAAACCCTCAACAAAACAGTGGGGATTTTCACCACTGTCCTCCAAAGAGATGAATCAGGATTGTAGATTCTGCATAATTTGCCAAGATGATGCTTTGAAGGTGATGAAGGTCCAGAATATGCAGCCTGGGCAGTGTGGAATATTTGGCCCACACCCTTCAATTCTGGATTAGGGAGCATTGTACTAATTAAAGAATATTTTGTGCAAATATGGTGCAACCAACATTTGTGCAAACTAGGAACACTTAAGGGTTTTTTCTCAAGGAATAATTACGGTAAGTACTTATTCTTAATTAGTGGGATTGCACTATTTTTCTTTTCTTTGGTTTTTAACTATTATTATATGCTGTACGAACCGTTTAGGTCATGCACGCTCTAAGAAATAAAAGAGGATTTTGTGTTCCAGCTCTGTGAAGGAAAAGAGACCGTTTCAGCATTGAAGTAAATGAAATGGAAGACTCTAAAAAGGAATATAATGATGAGGCCCCCACACAGGCAAGAAGATTCCAGTGGCTTTTCCCCTTGGTGAAGACACAGAGTGACAGCCCCGGCCACATCACCAGCAGTCACAATATCTCATCTTTACCTACACACACCACACTCATTCTCTGCTCTAATCCCAGTCACTCTGCTTGTGTATATATATTTATCCCCAATGCTAGCATGAGGTAAAAAATTACACCTAAGAGGATTTGGAACACAGATTTAGTGGATTCAGTGAGATTAGGAGGGTAACCAGTTCAGCTTCCTCCTGGAGTATATAGAAAGCAGAAGAGGACTAAATTCCCAAAGATCTGAATTGTTTCTCCAGCGTCCTGACCTTCTTCAAACAGCAGAGGAAGACAAATTTAGTTAATCTGGAGATACTTTTGGTACCTTTAACCACTATTTAGACATCACAAGCATCCTAAAAAATGTCATCCACCCAATTCTAGGGCTCTGTTGATAATGCAAAACAAAAAGGTATAACCAAGTGAGGAATACTGAGGCTGAGCAGCTCTGATTCTCCTATATCCAGAGCACTAGATTTGGTTGGAGCAGTTCAAAACAGTCAGGGAACAGTGAAGTGCTACACACGGACAGTCAGTGCTCACACTCACTGCTCGTCAGGCTACCCCTGCTTCTCTAATATTTAATTTACCTCTTCTGACATATTTAATTCAAAGCATTGCAACACTTAGGGGTGTTGGGAAGGTATGGAGTAACTTGAGTAATCTGAAAGTGACAATTAAGAAATCATTGAAAAATCTGGAACTTAATCAGATCTTCTACAGCATAGGCAAGTCTCTCCTAAAACTGAGCCAATTTTCAACTCTCTTATGTACCTCACAGTGGCACTCCCTTCTTTAGTGCTTCTTTCACTCTTTGATCCTACAGATGCTTATTTGACATTTCTGGGAACAGATGAAGAATTGGGCAACAGGGAGCTCAAAGGCAAGAGGATGATAAGTGGGAGAAGATATTCTAGTGGGAAAAGTCCAGAGGATTTTTGCGTAACTAGGGTCTGAAAGAGCTTCTGACGATCCTGTCACCACGTTGTGTTTTTAATGTCCGTGCTGTATTGTCTGCACTCTTCCTTTCAAGGGTTGATATCACAGTCAGTTATCTCGGTCAGAAATCCTGCAGTATTTATTTTTGGAATTAAAATTAAGGGAAGCATGACTGTGTGAACTCAGGGATTTGCTGAGGTCAGTGTAAAAAAGTAACAAAATATCATACCAGCAAGGAGACAAAGAGGACAGGGGGACTGGTACTACTGATGCCTTAGGTTTTAACTTTTCTATTTTCAAATTCTGTACTGCTTAGAGTGTAACTCTGAAGTTCCTTGTAGCCTGTAATTCCTGCTCTCTCGTACTGGTAGACATAACAAAGCCTCTCCAGGCTTTGCCTTCAAGGACAGCCAGGCTGTTTTTAGGCCCAAAATGTGTAAACTAAAGATTCTAAGGGGGGCAAGCTGAGGGGCGTTACATCGCTAAAACTGGGGCTTTAATTGGAGAATTAACCCTGATATGCAAATGGTCCAAACCTATAAAAGTGTGAAGAACTCGTGACCTGTCGTCCATCTTGGGGTCCAATTTTTGGAAGCAGCCTCTGGCTTCCCCAGGGTGTACCTTGAAGGCCCTTCAAATAAATACCTGTCTTTATTCCCTTACTCTTGTCTAGTCTCTGTTTCTAGGTGGCTGGAGAAGGCATCACTACAATACAAAAGAGGATATGGAAAATACTAGAAAAACATGCTATTGAGAAGAAAATAAGAATTACTTTGGGGAAACACAGATTTCTTTGTGGAAAGAAATCTAAAAGCTGAGGGCTGATTGAAAGACAATATGAATAGCTACTAGTAAGAGAGAAAACTCATATTTGGGTACAGAAATAGAACTAGTAGTTGCATAGAAGAGGGATCTATTTTAAATTAAAGATCATTTTACTCTTAAAGGGTAAAATAATAGTAGAAAATAGAACAACAGGTTTGAAAATAAATTGATGGGAGTCGTTTGTAAATACTAATGGTCATTGGAATGCTGCCAGAATATTTTCTGAATACTTCACTCATTTTTGTAGGATTTTTCTCTTCCTTTTCTAAGAAAGTCTAAATAGCAAATCAAATGTAAAATTAATCACAAAAGCCACACTCCTAGAGCTTTAAGATTCTTGAATAATTATAGTTGTGTGTCCCTTTGAAAAAACAACCTGTAAAAGTTAAAAAAAAATACTCCACTATTAAGATACTCTTGTGGCTTGTTTTGTAATTCAAATTCAAGTAGATATTCAAACAAGGAGGATACTCAACTGTCATTCATGTGTTCATGAAGAAACTCTTCGTGACTCCTTTAATTAATCCATTTAGTTCGAATATACCTGTCACAACCTCGGGGCACAGAGATTCCTTATTCACTGCATACATGAAAAGAAGTACACCTACACAACAAATCAACATCAGAGTGCCAAACAGCTAGCAGCAATAGGAACAACTGCATACAAGACCTATCCTGCCAAATATTTGTATCTCATAATTTTGGCTAGTTAAACTACTCTTCAGACTGCCTCAAAGTGTAATGCATTGAAATAATAACAAAAAAAAAGATATCTGCAGAAGAAACAAGTTGTCTGCAGTGGAACAACTGAGCAAAAAGGGACAAACAAGGCATTTCTAAAGATCATCTTGCTATCAGCTTTCTCCTGTGTACCCCTAGAACCGCTGCTCTGTTCCCCACAACCATGACATTTCACTCAAAATAGCTGGGAGGAACATAACTGAGGAACAGAAAGCTCATTTTTTTCAGTTCAGTTTCAGGGGCCAGAATCAGTCAGACTCCTCAGTATTACATAAAATTACTAATTTTCAGAAGGATGTACAAATTAAAGAATGACATCAAACCAAAAAACCCTGATTACTTCTACTTGAGGTCTGTTGCCCATCTTTTGTACAGTTCTTTGTTAATTTAAGGATTTTCCTTCTCATGCTTTGCCACTTTAGTTTCTTCAACAATATTTGGTGGATGGCTGATTTAAACGTTTTCAAACCGAAGTAACTGATATGCAGGTTTCCCATGTCCACTCTTGCTTGCTTCTTCAGAGAAAACACTGAGGCATGACTTTCCTTGACAAAAGGGAGGCATTTATTAATTCTTCCCTGGTACTTACCTACTTCCTTGAGTTATGTCAGAACGGAGTTCATATCATCTCCCAGCTTCAACTTAACAAAGACATTTTCTGTGTACTAAGACTGCATTCAGACTATGGGGTTAATGCTTGCATGTGGACCTGGAAGACTGGATATTCAAAAACATGGTCATCCTTCTAAAAAATTCAAACTATTTAACAATTGAAATAAAGTTCTTCTCAACTTCAGCTATTTAAATTTTAGGTGAGAAATTAAGAAGAAACATAAGTGTCTGAGAAGCACTTCTTCACATTATGACATAGGACCAGATTATAAATGAAATTTTGATGTTTTCAGGCTCCAGAACAGACTGTAGGAGTGGAATTCATTATGCTGGAAGATGTACTTTTAGGGAATGGGATGAACCTAAGCACAAGTGATGGTATTGCACTCTTGGCAAAAGTACTTTCATTTTGTGCAGGAGTCTGGTGGTTAGGAATGTAGAGTTAGGGGTTGGCGATCAGGGTTCAGATTCTCTCTCAGCCTGTCTCATTTCACTCCTTTGCTGTCCAAAACACCAAACAGCGGTACAGCAGAGAGGAAGACAGGACTTAACCATCATACATCCAAGTCAGAATGTTTTGAAGACAAGAATCCAAGGTTTCAGAATAGCTGTGAAGGACTTCACCTTGGCAGAAGAAGATTCGGTTACTAGCAGGAAATGACTGACTATTTTTACCGTCTTATCAAATGTTTTCCACTTTCACAGTGCTGTGAGTTTCCTTCCCTCTTAATCTCTTTTGTGCAGGTCTTCTCTCCCATATCTCTGCTCATAGCAGCCATCTTCTTTCACTGCAAAACCAGTGGGCTTATGTGTAAAGGTTCAGGATTCTTTTAATTTTATTTAATTAAGGTTTTGTAAAGATCCATGCTTGTGTGTCTATATTACTCTAACACTGTTGAAGTACAGTCATTTCCCATTGAATTTGTTATATCTTGCTTTAGAGCTGGACCTCTCTTCTCCATCTTTTTCTCTTCCCTTCCACCTGCCTGTCTGGACTGGTGGCCAGCAGCACTGAACTATGGTTGAAATATGTCCTGGACTGTCAGTACTGCTCATGCAATTTCCTTGGTTAATACTCATCTCACCTGGTTATTACAGGTGATGAGTAATAATAATGAGTAACCTGGCAGACAGCACCAGCTAGAAGAGATCTGCTCAGTGGTTCTAACTGCAGCTCTAATGTTATTATTTGCTTTCAGTTCTTGATAAAATTACTATAATAATTTTATTTCACTTTTTAAAGTAGAACAATATTATCTTAATTCTTTACCTGAATAATTTGGACTGAATTCTAAACAATGGATTAATCCTCTACTGTTTTGATTTATTTCTAAGGCTAGAGCTATAATACAAAATGTTCCAGGGCTTTTCTGCACTGCATTTTTAACACTCCATGTAAAGAAGAATAAGCTAAAAGCTCTTTACAATGACATGGGATACTGTAGGATGACATCTATGTGTCCCGCCTCAGATAAGGAATTTTTCATTTAATCATTTGTGATTATGTTTTTCCAGGTTATGTTTCAACTTGGACAGACTTTGAACACTTTCTATTGTATCTTCTCTCAGATAAATTCCTGGCGCCAGAGAGGATTTCAGGACTTTGCCTTACAATTGATTTTTTATGCAAATAAAGTGAGGATGCGCGCAAGTGTATTAATTTGGTATGCTGACTGCATTGGAAAAATCCCAACCAGCTATTCACTGCACTGAGTGTTGGACTTACTACTGTAGATTGAAGCTTCTATCCCAGCTAAAAAATAAGATCCTTTCCTACACAGAAGGACACATACTTCTCAAAAGGTGATTGCATTTATTGTACTAGTTTTGATCTATACAAAAAGGGCTTCTGGGATTACTTGGATTTTGTATAATTTAGCATAGAAATTGCAACTTATATACCCCAGATAAAAATTTTAATTTCAGCAATTGCCCAGAATTCTTGCTGAAGCAAAAAAGCACCCCGCTTCTCTACCAATCACACCTGTGACATCTGAAGAGTCACAGAGCAGATTCTTCAACCACAGGTCATGTAACTGAGCTTTCAGCTTTCTCCAAACATTAATAAAGTACACAGAACAGCAAAACAATCTTATTAAGTCAGTCTTCATTCCCATCTGCTCAGCTTCACTTACTCCAGTGGTTTCTTCACAGCAGCTATCAGGAAATCAATCACTGAAAGCAGGTGTGCTGAAGTGGGAGGGAAGGAAGGAAGGTTGGGATCTGCAGTCATCAGTCAGAGCTGTCAGTTCAGCCCAAATTTCTGTTTAAATTAAGGCACGACTTGGGACAAGAGGAGAAATTATTTACACAGTGTGGAAACCTTGGAGCTTAGTAAGATATTTAATACCATTGAGCAGTTCAGATAAGCCTTATTTTAATTAAAAAAAACACAATAGGAAGCCTGAAAAAAGTGATGATGACTGTGGCATGTCAGATACTCCTGGAAGCTCTCATGATATGGCAAAATTAATATCTCAAAATCTGTTCATTGCCTTGTCCCTTAGCAAAAAAGCAGTATTTACAATGAAAACACACATGAGTCTATCACATATGAATGCAACCTCACCTTTTCTAGAAGTTGCAATCCATTGTATTGCCATAAAAAATATTATGAACTGCCTTGTGGTAATACATCTATGAATACTCTTGCTTAATTAAATACTTCTTGAAAACATTTTTATTGCTATTAGAAGGACTAATATACTACTACACTGAAGGTGTTTGACTGCAACTACTGGATTTATAGGTGTGTTTTTCCATCAAGCCTTCAGTTGCTGTTGAATTATTCTTTTTTAATAGGCAAATATTAAAGCACCTATATGGTATGAAGTAATTACTAATTTAGGCAGCATTGTAAGTGACAGCATTTGTAATTGCTAGATGGGTGATGAGACACCAGAAATAGCAATGCACGAAACAAAACGTTGAGAAATCCTCTCTTGGACTTGATCTCATCTTAACGATGCAGACAAGGTCAGGCCTGCCAGATTCATGATTAAGGGTTGTCTTCCTTGTTTTGTTCACACACTTTTCTGTGCAGAGAAGCCCAGTGACACTGGGGAATCACTACAAAACATTATCCTCGTAAGCAATGGGGGGTTTTTTGCACTTAATTCACTTACTTTTATTCAGATTCTTTTTCAAGAATAACTGGTTCCTTAGACGCTATTGATACAGCTGCATATTCCAGAACACTTCTTTACTTTTTAACTTAGATTATTACCTGAAAATCAGTGCAGAGTTAGAAAAACCAGAAATGTTAATCCATCAAAACAGTGCTGTTTATAGAACATTTATTATAATAATTTCCTGCATTTGTGTGTTTGGAAACACAAGGAAAAGGAGTTCATTTTTGAGGACGTTCAGAGGTGGTGTCCAAATGTATTCTGAGTTAAAAAAAAAGAGTTGAAACACAGAATCCCCCACTGAAATGTAACAGATCATTAACAAAACCAAAGGAGGAAATCTGCCTCTCCAGCCACTTTCTGGAAGTCTGTAATAATGTATTTTAGGTAATATGTGCCTTATTTGAAAACTGCTAAGACAGCACTGACTTTTAATTTCCTTTTCCTTTCTTTGCAAAAAAGCTGTAAAGATTGGATTCCTTTCTGAGAATTGTTCTTAAATTGTTAGCAATGTGCTAGAATTAAAGAAAGAGAAAATCTCTTTTAAAAATATCATTTGCTCTCAAGAATTTTGTAATAATGATGTATTCCAATATTTAAAATGCAGCCACTAGATTTCCCCCAAAACAACGATAAATTTTTTGCAAGAATTGGAAATTTTCAACACACACAAGCCCGCCACAGCTGTTGGGAATAATAAATTAACCTCGCTAGAATTAGGAGACTGGGTTCGCTGCAATTTTTTTTCTCCAGTTTTTTCCTATAGTGAGAAAATTTTCCTCAGAAATGAAAGCTGAGGTGTTCATACTGAAGCTTGACTCTACAACTAACAATTACAATAACATTGTAAGCTCTACAGGGAAATGATAAGCCTTTTGGGAAATGTTGATTTCATTAGAGTCAACGCTACCTGAAGTATTCCTGATGTTTTATAATTTCTTGTGTCCACAATTTTTTTTTTTTAATTTTCTGTCCTATACTTGGATTACGTGGCAAGGCTTTGGTAGCCGGGGGGGTGAAGGCTGCAAGTGTAGCTTCCCTGATAAACTGCCAGAAGTTGTCCCTATGTCTGACACAGTCAGCTGCAGCTGACTCCAAGAGAGACCCGTCACTGGCCAAAGCCAAGCCCATCAGTGACGGTGGTATCATATTAAAGAAAGGGTAAAAAAAATCTGTGCAACAGCTGGGAGGGAGGGTAGTGAGAATATGTGAGAGAATAACTCTGCAGACACCAAGGTCAGTGTGTAAGGGTGAGGAGGCACTCCAAATGCCGGAGAAGAGATTTGCCTGCAGCTCGTGATGAAGACCATGGCGAGGCAGGCTGTCCTTCTTCATGCTGGAGAAGTTCATGGAGGACTGTCTCCCATGGGAGGGACTCCATGCTGGAGCAGGGGAAGAGTGTGAGGAGTCCTCCTCTTGCAGATGAAGGAGTTGGAGAGACAGCTTGTGACGAACTGACCACAACCCCGATTCCATACCCTGTGCCACTGAGGAGGAGGAGGTAGAAGAGTTTGGAGTGAAGTAGAGCCCAGAAGGAAGGTGTATGTAGGAAGTCGGTTTTAGATTTGTTTTTGTTTCTCATTATCCTACTCTGCTTAATTGGCAATAAATTAAATTAATTTCCCTAAGATGAGTCTATTTTGCCTGTGACAGTAACTGGTGAATGATCTTTCCCTGTCCTTATCTCAAACCATGAGCTTTTCAATGTATTTTTTCCCCTGTCCAGTTAAGGAGGGGAGTGATGGAGCAACTTGGTGGGCACTCAGTGTCCAGATAGAGCCAACCTATCACACTTGTCTAGGTTTTTCCTTAGTTATTTTTAGCATCTCTTTTGAATCTTTACTTTTCTCCTACTTTCACTCCACAGCACACTCAAGTATGAGAGTTGTTAGTCAATTTGGTGTCAAGTCCCTTGAGGCTGTTCAGATAGTTCTTCTTAAGGCTTGTTCTCCATTATTAACATCAGAGTTTCCTTTGCCCTTTTACATACTCCTCGGATTTAAAAACTGCCTCCCAGCTTTCCTACAATTAGGTATTGTTTACACGTGTCTGGAACAGAATGATTAAAAGCGAAAAGAGAAGCCAAGTATCTTTGGGCTACTGGCCTCTGAGTAGTCACTCTTGGCACTCATTTAAGTACGACTTGAGCAATGGCAAGATCTGTCTCAGTCCCAATATGTTTCTTGCTCTTGTGTTTTTACTTTCTGGCATAGCTGCTATTCTTCCCACAATTACTGCCAGAGCCATTAGAGACCCAAAGTGCATGTGTCATTCCAAGTCCTCACAAAGTGCAAGAAGCATTCTTGTGACATTTTGTTCAGTATCTTCCTAACTTAACAGTGATCGTTTTTTTTAAAACTGCTCAGTAGGGCAGGAGGTCCTTGAGCACAATACATTTTCAGTCTTCACACCAGATTCTGCATTCTGAACTTGATAATAATACAAGTATCAGTTGATTTTGAATACAAGTTTTTACTCAGGATCATTCCACTTATTAATTAGAAAGACTGTATATTGAATAAAAGAAAAGTTCCATTATCAGTTTAAGTTTGAAAATTTTGAAATAAAATAATGTTTATTCAAGATATAAATAGATCAAATTCATACCACTGCTCAATTCACAGGGGAACACTGCCTCAAGGAAGCAAGAGCAGGCCAGGTATTCGTGCACCTTATTAAAGGATCCTTTATTTCAGAAACGTAACAACCAGATCGGTGAAGCTGACAGCTTTTATATAAAAGCTTAAGAGTTTTAAATAGTACATTCATGTATTACTCTGATGATAGACCTGTGGCCTGATTTTTAAGATCTCCCAGACAGATGTTCCAGGGAACCTGTGCTGAAGAACATTTGGGCTAAACTGGAAGCCAAGACTCGTTCAAAAGACGTAAGGAATGTTCCGTCTCATATTTTCATCAGAAGGTGTTTTACAGACACAGCACTTTTATTTGGAAGCTACAAGTGAGAGGCCAAAGACATGAAAGCTAATTAAAGTCTCCTGAGATGAAAAACAAATCTTAAGAATATTCGCAGTAGGGGAGGAGCTAAGCACTGCGGGTGTTCTGCTGGGAACAATCTAGTTGACTCTGGTGGACAATATTCTGAGTAATGTGGCTAAAAACCAGACAGAAAGTCTTCTTAATTATGTTTTTAAGAGATAGCAGAGAACTATCCACCTGAGCAATCTACATCTGAGGGGTTTGGGCTTTTGTTTGTTTTGTTTTTTTTAATGACTAAAGCAATTGCTACTTGGCAAGATTGAAATAATCTAAAACAACTTTATTTTTCACCATGTAAACACTGTATAAACATACACAACACTCTCATTATTTAGGTAACCAGCAATTTTTTATTTTAAAAGGTTTTGGCAAAGCTAGTTTCTCTGTTTTGAGGAACACAGAAATTTCAACTTAAAGGTATTTGGTTTTTCAAAGGACAAATAGCAATCTTCTTAAATCAGCAATATAAATTTCTGGGCATCCAGTACAATTTGCAATTTCTGAGAAATACGATTTTAGGATTTATATTAGCATATTGCAGTGTTTGGTTTTCATAAATAAAGCAGAAATGTTGTTTTCAGACATGCTGAGACTAAGAAAAATGCATGGAAATAAACAGGCTTTATCTCTGAAAATTTAAATAAAACCATGGAGGTTCTGCTTTTCTACTGCCTTAGATTTATGTAACTTCATTACTTCATTAATGTAAATACTTTTGGATTCCTGTGACCTATCACTTGGCCTGGCTTTACATCTGAATGGCTCTGAATACGTCCACACTCAGTCAGAGAAAGGAAAAACTGCTGTGACTAATTCCAGGCATGTAGGCAGCAGGCCTAGGCAACAGGATGAGTTAAAAATCCTCCCCTGACATTTGGTTTGTGCCACAGGAGTTTCCAGTCTCACCACCTCGACTTGGCACTGGCTCCCCCAGGCTCTGCGGGGACTCTCTGCGAACACTCAATTACCTGAGTAAATCTGGTAGGGATGGGCTGTTTTTAAACAAGGAAGTACACCACTTCGTAGTTTCTGAACTCAGACTAACTTCTAACTTTTGAACACGTATAGAAAGTAGTAATGGTGTATTAATTTCTTTTTACATTTTTATCAATGACTTTGTCAGACTCTCCGTTGACAAAAAGCAGGCAGAACACTATTTTCAAGGGTTCTAATCTTGAGAAACTCTATAAAAATCTATTTGTCATGTCAGAGACTGACCCACTGAACTTGTCATGGACTATTTTGATTTTTCCCTTAGAAAAATAGTCTTGCTATCCCACTGTTTTACCTGAAGTATCAATTACTCATGTAATATACAGCATAATGCTGTTGTAGTTTCTGAAAAGGAATGTGACATACCCCAATATATCCCGTTTTGTAATTTTATTAGAGATACGTTAAGACAGACGTAAATGTCAAATATTTGTTATTGTAATATTTCTTCATTAATAGCACTCAGCATTGCATGGTCTGTCTAGGTTGGCATGCTCCTTGCTAAACCCTAATAGTGAACTAATTTATATCTTAGTCACTAATTGATTTTGAGTCATAAATGTTTAATTCATGTGATGACTCCATTATGCGCCTCTAAAACCACTTGACACAAACCATTGATTGGAATTCCATCTGCACTCCACAAAGCTTAGGCTTCATGCACTGGAATCACAGAATATTTGAAAAGTTTTAATTGTTAATCAGTTGTGTATTAAATTAATTTTTACTAATTGCAACATGGTGGAATAAAGAACATAAAAATAATGAGAGTAAAAACTTAATGAATGAGATAGAATTTGACAATTTATGCTGTGATTATTTAATAAAAGGTCATTGAGCTCTTTGAACTGTGATGAAATTCACCCTGAGTAAAACCCTGGGATAATGCTCATAGGCTGCTTAAATTCTCATCATTGCATCAATTCTCACTAGCTACAGTCACTTTTTCAGGACTAAACTCTTTATGCAGCAAGTAAATCCCATAATCAAATAAGTCTGAATTACAGAATGAGGATGGGACCAAGTCATAAAGCTTATATTATAATTTTGTTTCTTCTCCCTTCTAAGGACTCGTGAGTTGGAGTAGGAGATATTTCTGAAATCATGAAATTCCTTCAAAAGCTTTGGAATCACTGGACATATGCCTAGTGTATAATGTGAATTAAACATGAAGTATTGAAGTGGTATTTAGAGGAGGGATAGCTGTAAAAGTGAGAATCTGTTCGTGGATGAATTTGATCATAAGAAAGGCAAGATTACATAGAAATGAAGTAGCCACACCAAAAATATCTGTAGCACCCCAGAAAGCAGCTCACTTTAAGCACTACACCAAGCGTGGCAAAATGCCAAAGAAACAGGTCTGTATTCCTGCCACGTTCTTCAGGTGAGGAACCCGGATGGTATGAAAAGTATGGCTCTGCAAGGAATCACAACACAATTTCAAAGGTAGGCACAAGTCCTCCCAGCCACATGCATTTCAGTGAGGCACACGTGGAATTTTCCACGGAAAAGGTAGTATTTTGCAGGGTGCTTGCATGGTGGAAAATGGCAATAGGCAAGGTTGCAAGAGGCAAAAAAAGCTCAGCTTGCCACTAAGTTTCAGGCAGATTCTTTGAAATTGAAACAAGGCACCAGCATGTATGTTCATGTGTACATGCAAGCATGTATAAAGTATTTAGTTGCTTCAAAATGGAATAGCATGACTTCAGAGAGGAGGGCCTTCACATTTTACTAGGTCAAAGGATAGTAAAATATCCACAGGAAAATATGTCCTCACGTTTACTATCCAAGAAAATACCTCCTCACAAGTCTCACCAGTTCATGAGTCAACATATGCCTGTCATGCCAAGATGAAAACTCTTCTCATTACATGTAGACGAAGAATCAAAATACCAGGATCTACTGGATCTAAATGTCTTTTAGTAGGTTTTTCATAAGCCAAATGGATGGAAGCTGTCTGCCATGAAAGCTGTTGGGAAGCTATGAAAAACCATCTCCACTGCAGTGGTTTCTGTCTCTTTTAAGGAAATCCATACATGTTACTTGAATGTGCACACATTATTTAGGCACGTGTGCATTAGAACCACAGGCACATTAAACTCTAGTCAGAGGCATGGTAGGCATCCTGACAGATACCAGCTGATAGGGTCCATGGTGTTTGTTTGACCAAGATACCAGAATGCTCCCTTGGGCACACAGACTTTGGAAAATACAATGTTCAGTAAGACCTAGAATGTGTAACTGCTGTTAAACAGTCTCACATGCAGAAATACAGCAGAAAAAAGCTTCTCCATTGCCTGAATGTGCAATGCTGAAATGAGTACACAAGACTTTTAGAGGTACAGTTCTGATACGGTCAAAATTTATCCTCTGAGAAGAGGTAGGCAGACAGCCTAGCAGTGAGACTTGGGAAAAGGAGGAGAAGTTGGAGTTAGAGTTGCAGAGCAAGAAAAGGAATTGTGAGAGAGACTGGCAAAAAACTAACTAGAAAACCACTAACAGAGCAGAGTGCAGCATGGAAGAAATGGTTGCCAGAATCTGGAGGGACTGAGACTTTATGTGTCTACAGTCCTATGGCTGCTACTACCCAGAAAGTCTTGGGAGTGTCCTGCTGAATCGTCTCCAATATCATTTTGAGAATCTGAAAAGTGACTATTGCTACTTTTTGCCTAAAAGTAAGAGAAGCCTGACTATAATTATACAGAGGGTGTGTGCTTTGCCACAAACATGCCTGGGGTGTTTCATGTTGTGACGACATGTTTACAATTCTGTAATCTTTATCCTATATAATTTTAAGGACTTTTTTTTTTTAATGCTAAACACTAATGAGTGCCCTGACTTCTCAAATCATAAGAAAGAGATGAAGGATACATCCCATTTCCTTTCTAGCTGTTGTGGATTGGAAGGAAGGGCACAGCACTGGTTTTGGTAGCCCAGTATGACTGCTTTGCCACTGAATCTGCCTGACACTGCATTCAGAAAACTCTGAGCTGTTCCCAGCCCCATCTCAGATCCTCTCCCAGTTCTGGTACAGGTAAGAGGGGGACAAAATTTTCTTTTCTTTTTTTGCCTTTTCTTTTCTGGCTTGTCTGCTTCTTTGTGTATGGCTGAAGCTGCTCAGTAATATCTTTCTTAGAAGTGGGTGGACTTCAAAAAGACTGCTGAATGACAGCTGGGCAGAAAATAGATAATGGGTAGAAATACCATGGGCTTTACTGCTCTGAGGCTTTAGGAAGGAACACAAACAATAATACAGTATTAAGTTACCAAACTTAAATTATTATTTATAATTAGCCTTTTCAGGTAAGACTTGTCTGTGTACCAAAGAACACTGATAAATGTGGCTTTCATTTGCAACCAGCTTTTTTGATTAACTGATGGTGTGAGAAGGTTATATACCAGAACTTCATGCAGAGGGAGAAGAAGAGAAATAGAAGAAAGAAAAAGGTATCAAGGGAGATTGGGAAAAAATAAATGTTAATGCCGAGGAACAAGGACAGAATTGATGGAAAGCAGTAAATTCTGGAAGAGTGGGAAAAAACCAAGGGGATAATGCAAGGGGGGAGGAGACAGACTGGGGGAGATGCTTGGTGGAAGAGTGACTGCTGAGATGATAGGGTGGAAGGTGAGAGACAAACACAGAGCTGGAGGAGGGAGGAGATTCTCAGAGAAGGAATCGGGGGTAAAAGGAAGCACATGTAGAAAGGAAGGCAGAAATCTCGCAACAAGGTGGAGGCTGCAGCTGCGAAAGCCACACAGGAAGCAATCAACAGCACTCCAAGAAGACCAAAGGTAGAACAACAGCATTTACGTAAGAGGATAGGTCAGAAAATATCCAGATTAATGCAAATTTCAGAAATATTTTTTTATTCCTACCTTTTTCTTGTCACTTGATTTTCTGACTAACTTTAGAGAAGCAGAAGTTTCATAGAAAGCCGGGTTAAGAGGTTTATGCCATGGAGTGCCTCTTGAGTTAGTCCATGTGTGAGTTTTATAGCTCCTGTCATAATGACTCACCTCCAGGGTCTTGATAATCTTCTGGGACAGCTTTTATCTTAATTATGAAAGCACTTGGCATACAGCCTGATAACTGTGTCTATTTGCTGTAACTTTCTGGAAGGAGGTCCTCCATAGGCTGGTCAAATAAAAAATAATACAGTGCTTAAAACTTAATAATTTAATAATTTTAGAAAAGTATCATCCCTGCTCTGATAAAAGGATTTAGCAAAGATCCAGAAAGGCAGAGGAGGCAATAGCACTGCCACTTGGCTCAGATGTTCATTTAGACAACCAAATTCTGAACCAAAACCTGTGGAAATTGTTAGGAAGAGTCCCATGAATTTGAACAGCTGTATTCACAGCTGGGATCCCTCATCCTGACCTGTCTCTGTGCTTTGTGTAAATAAATATAATAAACCCAAATCTGAAGAGCTCTCTCTAATATGACACGTATTACCTGGCTTCCAGCACTTTGTGGGGATTAACTGGGATTAGGCTGTGTTTGCAAAGAGTTACTGCAAAGAGCAAAGTCAATTAAACTTGTTCTGGATTGGCAACAGGGACCCGATACATTCCCTCCAAGTGCTGGGCTATTGCAGAGGCTAAAGGGATCAGAGGCAAAGGCTGGTCCTGAAAGGATTTCTTAGAGCTGATCTTTCTTGCAAACCGTAAGTGTCAGAGGGTATTATTTGGGCTCAGAGGTTTCTTAATTCCTTATCACTTGAGAGAGCTTAGCTACGAAGGAGTTTAAAAGGTCTGTGCAACTTTCTGTTTCTCTTTGCTGCTGATACAAGACCAACGGTCTGGTGGGGCCCTGGGCAGCAGGGTTGCTTAGGGTTGCTACAGCAACTCTAATTTTCGGTAATTAAGGAGGTAAGTTTGCAGGCTCTTCTGCACCTCTGCAGTTCCTCGTGGCTAGAGTTGTGAGAGCAGCTCTCTCTCCATACAGGTATGTGACCTTGCTCCTGGGCTGGAGACAGATTCTGAGCCCACAGCTGGATATAGTATATATTTCTTGTAAGTGTATTATTGCATCTGATAACTTCCAAAATGCTCCTAACTGCTGGTTATTGAAAGCAAAGAGAGATGTCATTCAGCCTCTATTTCTTGACTGTCTGTAAATCCAAGAAAAGTCCATTCACTAAATTTTATGAAGACTAAATATACTGGTAATCAAATTATTTCACTTGCATAGCTTGATAATGTATATATTACTAATATTTCACTGTAGTTGCAATTAAAAATAAATATATTGAAACTTTAACTGCAGTGAATGTATTAATAATTTGCCTGTTAATCATTATCTTGTATATAAAAGCCTATTATATAAGCAGCTACATATGTTATAAAACATATAAGCAGATATATCAAGTTTATGGCTGTGTACATTTAATAACTGTGATATAAAAGAACATTTAAAAGATACTATTAATAATTATGGAGATTGTATAATTATTAATTGGAGGAAAAGCATATATGTGCATTTCTGTGTAGTTTTAAAATTACAATTTATGTGCAATAAATATGCAGATATAACATAAATTAATTTTTATATGGAAGTCCTGAGATCAACCCAATAAATGTAGCATAATCATATGCTATTTTAGTGATTTATTCAGTGATTTTTTTTTTTTAACTTCGGCAAAAATATCCTACTCATAAAAAATGTGTAGTCTGTAGTTGCTTAGTTTTGGGCATTTTTTTCTGTCCTCAAGTGAGACTTCAGAAGCATTTATATAATTGACACAACCAGGAAAATGATCAGAAATGTAAGGGGTTTGGGTTAAATTACTGTATTTTGGAACTACTGGTTTTTTTTCCTGTAACTGATAGTTATACGCATATTTCTGTAACATGTTTTCATCTGAAAGACTAATTCCATATCTTAGGATCAAAAATTACATGATCTGAGAAGTTCAGGGTATCTGTTAGTTCCCTCATTCATTTACTGCTAGTGCACAGAAATCACTGCTAGTACTTTTTCTACTGCTCTGTTCTTCATAGGTGTTAATATTTCTCAATACACAGTGATATTACACAACTTTTCATAATCTCTTTAGATCTTCAGCTGCTGGCAAGGTATCTCCTGTGGCAAGGGTAATTTTATTTTTCATGGTGGGGGTTTTGGTTTTTTGTCTGTGTGTGAATTATGTTTGATTCTTTTATTGTGGTAATTAAGTATCTTCTCAAGAAAAATATGAGAAAAAGGAAAAAAAAATATTTTTTTTAATCATAAAATGTTTTTCTCTATTCCATCCACCAATTCTGATTCCCAAAGTGGGTTTGGCAGCTTCCCCGGGACATGGGGTAGCTTCACTAAAGCTTTCTTCTCGTGCTGGCCTGATGAGGAGCGGGGCCTTTCCTAGCAGTAGGCTGATGTCTTGGCTTTGGTGTTTGAGGCTGGACTGAAGCCCCAGGGAAGATCTTCTGTACGCTGTTCAGACCTAGGACATATCTCCAGGTCTGGAACATGTAAACTGAAAGATAAAGTTGTCAGTCATTTGACAAGTCTTCAATACTTGAGAAGTCACCAAGAAGTTGACCTTCAACTTAGGTCTTCACAATTGGAAAAATCCCCTGAGCATATGTTGTTGTTAATTATTACAGAGACAAAATTACAGTGTAGCTGGTAGGCAAAAAACTAACATAAGGACTACCCAGTAATTCTTCAAAACCACTGACATTGGCTAGGATGATTCATTATGGTGATTATTTCTCAACCAGGTATTGCACTAGTGAAAGATTTTACAATTACTCCATTATTCTGTGACTTCTGATCTAAGGTGAAGAGTTTTGCAAGAAGTGGAATATATCCAAGTAGGGATAAGATTCATTAAATTTCTCCTAACTTTCAGAAGATGTTTGCTTTAAAATTTTTCTCTACCATTGGAGCCTCCTCTCTGTGCCTTCCTTGTGATGTCTAAGACAAATTTTTTTGTCAACAGCGTTGCCTTATCAAATTTCAGGGCCTGACCCATTTCAAATGTCCTAGACCCACGGGAGTAACAGACTGAGAGGAAGAATCTGCTACTGCAGGACACCCAAGGAAGAAGAAATTAAGAAAGTCAGCCTGACAATAATAGAATTGTAAACACTGATGACCACTAGTCCATCCAAGATCAGAAGCCAGCTCAGCACAACTCAGAAATAGTCAAATAATAAACACTGAATATGTTAGATAAGCAGAACATGTTAAAAAAGTCCTTATCTTTTCTACTCGGTGTGGTAGCTTTGTAAACACACCACCCAACACCCATCTTTGTGCAAATATAAAATAGCAAAGCCCTTGGTTGTGTGTATGATTGGCTCACTGCACACTGGATGATGAATCCCAATTTTTGGGACAACACTTAGGTTTCAGTGAGAAATGTCTCTAGCATTAATAGACCAAGCCAGCCCTTTCAGTAAGAGATTTTCACAGCTCTTCACTGTTCCAGACTCACATGAAGCCTGTGTTAAAATATTACAGTTTCTGTATCAGATTCTGTTGTAGTAAGTTCCTTCCTATCTATATTCTGAGTCCCTCTCACATGAACCCACAGGAGTGAAAGAATCAGAGTCTGCTCTATCCCTGCTGCTCTTGGGCTTTCTTCACCTAATCCCCCTGCTAAAATCACTTGGAAACAGATTTTAAAAGTGATTTTGAGGACTGAGAAAGGCGGCAGTTTATGCCCGCCACAATCAGTGAAGAAGAGCTCAGAAGCAATATTTATAGAGGAAAACACCTGAAGCAACTCCTGGGTTTTCTATCACCCATTTTCCCCTTAAAGAACCTCGTTACAGTTTGACAGAGGAACTCATCAGTGACATGAGCCAAATATATCACACTGTTTCCACTGTGCTGCTGCCAAGTTGGCGTGAGCCACTGGTATTTTAGGATGTTTTTCCATATCGTCAGGACACATTGAGAACCACATGGGACGGCACCTTAGGTCCTAACACTCAACAGAGCTGGGAAAGCTACAGCTGGGAGTCTCTAGTGGGTAATGAAGGAGCTACACAGCAATTTGGAAAGAGTCTTCCAAGCTCATGTGAAGAGGAATAAGGTATTAATGCATGTTGTGGATGGTTTTTTTTTCAGGAGGTTGAAAAATGCTCGATATGAGTTTTTGCAATATGACTCAGGGCATGCACTGGCAAACCTTGAAGGCCAACACACCTGCAGTAAAATCTGTGATGTGAGCTGGGCAAAAAAATGCTATACCATGTCTGCAATCTTTGTCCAAACTTTCCATTAATGCCAAGTGGTAAATATTTTGAAGTTTTCTTCTTGAATTTTCTATTTGTTTCACAACTTGCTTGCATTTACCAGAACCCTGTATAGCCGCTCAGATACCGTCAGTATGGTGCACTGATGTGGAGAGGAAATGAAAGATGTTTTGGGGGAGTTTGAGTGGAATTGTTCTAACGTTAACCTTCTAATCATTAGATGTCTAACTTAAGTCCATTGCTTAGATGCTTTGCAGTTAAAGGGGGGACATCTGTACCTCTAAAAGAGATACACTCCCTGGAATTGTTCAAAAATAAGTAGCTGTAGCACTTTGTGATATGGTTTAGTAAACATGGTGGTACTTGATCAAAGTTTGGACTTGATGATCTTGGAGGTCTTTTCCAACCCTAATAATTGTATGATTCTATATATTCTTGCCTAAGATAAGATTTAAAGTACTTGGGATGAGTTGTGTTCATTCATCTCTAGGGAGAGGAAAGGAAACCAATCTGTCTCCCTTAGGCCAGATGACTGCTTTTAGCTGGATAAGTTTTCTGGTAACAAATATTTGTAATTAACTTAAACAAGAAAAAAAAAAAGAACCTATGCCTTTCTTTTATTTTAGAGCCTTCTAGATAAGATAGTAAAAGGAGAACTGAAACAACTAAAGTATCTTTGTGATTCCTTCTTTTTATGTGAGGTGATCTGACCTCTAAAACTCTGTTCTGTCCTGTGACTTTTGGAAAATAAGGTGGTACAAAATAGCAGTCACTGTGAGAATAGACGAGACAGAAATAGTGAACGTGAAAATCAGGAGCAATATTCTTTCTGTATGATTGTTTTAAAATTTGTTTGTTATATATTCATGTTCTTTATGTGCAATATCTGAACATAGGCCATGTTCACTCCAGGAGAGCCTCTTGTGCAGTGAAAGTAAAGTAAATTGTTGAAGCTGGTCTGAGTGGATGGCTCATGTGCTGCTTCTCGTGTATTATGTGATGATGTGATACACAGGTTTCAATTTCCTTAGGAAATCAGATTAACTTTCATGAATACAAAATTTCTCTCCCTATAAAGTAATACCTCGTAGTATCTCCAGTACACACAGAGAGGAAGAAGTCTCACTCAGCTGGTGGCATATTGCACATTTTCTTTTTCTTCTCTAGATGATTCATTTTCATCATTCTCCTCCTCAGTAGAACTAAATGCACATGGGTAAACATGAGTGTGTTGAATCAGAGCTTACTGTGGACAGAAGCCATGGGTTCTTTTTTTTTCTGTATGTGTATGGTTTGCTTTTTTTTTTTGAGGGGGGCAAGTTTAATGATTTAATCTTTCACTACTGAGCAAGGTACAACCCTTCCTGTGGGACTTTCCCACTTCCTGTGAAGAAGCCAGAGGGCCACTAAGTGGTGACAACAGGATTTTCAGTAGAGACAATAGAAGCCACATAAGATGATGCTAATAGAATAACCTGGATAAACAATAAATTTGTGCTTTTATTTACTGTGGAAAGGAGGTAAACATAATTCCTCCCACCTTTGTCTCAAAACCAGGGAGAGTACCCAAAAGCTTCTAGAAAATCATGTTTTGGATGCTGAGATTATTAACCTCATCTTTTGCCCCAGGGGTTGGCACTTTACCTAACAACTAGAAAGTAGATTTTGTTGGGGATTTTTTTAACCAATGTCCTTAAAAAGTTCAGAGGGTGCAAAACCACAGACAGGACTTTCCTGGAGCTTTCTAATTTGCTTCCTAACATCATCTAACATATGCTAACATCTCCATATCTGAAAAAGAATTAATGTTAACACTAGTTTTTATAAGCTTCATAATAGGCAGTTGAAGAAAAATTCTGAGTGTAGTAACTGTGGAAACATAGGTATATAAACTCAATCTGTACTATACTGTACAGCAAAGAATTCCCACAGGAATGTGGGAATGTTTATGTAATAATCTTGAAAATTCAAATTATATGTACCATAAAGGTATGTCATACTCTGATGGAATGGATCTTAATGTAAAAAAAGAAAAAACTAGAAAGGGAGACATAAACTATTTATGAATCTCAGGGTATATAGGAAAGCACCCTAAAGAAAGTGTTTTCCAAAAGGCCCCACTATGAGATATCTATAAAAGCCACAAATAACACTTATCTCTTCAGCATTTTGTTGTCAGTAGTATGTTTACTCCAGAAAATGTATGTGGGCTTCATTTGAAAATAACAACAGCATTTCTCTTTTTCTGCTTCCTGCAGTTTTCTGTGTCTCATGAAGCATGTGAGTGTCATTTACTCTATTTCTCTTTTTTGACTTTTCCTTGTGGGGCAGTTTGTCTGTTGTTGCACCACTGGGGTCTCTGAGGAACTACACAACTGTTTGGATTTTGTGTCCTTCCTCTGTTGCTGTGTGTCTCTGCTTTCTCCTCTACAACCTCTGAACTCTGATATGAAGCCAGAGAACACAGGACCATTAAATACTTACGGTTTTAGTTTGTTTTTAAGAAATAGAAATGGCTGACATCCAAAGGTTCACAGCTTCTCTCTCAGCTTCCCGTCCTTTTAGCTGGTTTCTGCAGTTCACCCAGGCAGTCCTCATTTCACTGCCAAGCACTGCTGCTAGAACAGATTTTGCTTATACAGGATGATAGTAGGATATTGTAAGCCGTAACATGAGGTGATACAACTCAGCATGTATATTCTGAAAACTGAACAATTGACATTAGCAGATCCCAACAAAAAACCCCTGTAGATATTTTCCTCGTGAAGGGTGCAGAGTCCCACACACTGCAGCCAGAGAAAATGAGCATCTTAGGGAACATCTCCACAGGCAGCAGTGAAGGAGAATCCCAAACAAGAGCATCCTTCGGAGACATCATAGGAGGACATGTCCTGTAGAAAGAATATTCATACAAGTAGTTCATTGCTAGCACAGTGTGCAGGACTGCTTAACTTTCAGCAGTTAAACATCCCTCTTTAATTAGAAAACAGAGGAGAACAATTTCTCTGTGCTTTTCAAGGATGAGAGGCTGGAGTTACTCACGGTCACAAACTTGCTCTGTCAGCAAGCCTTCTACTGAAAACTGCCCACAAGATTGTTTTCAAAAGGCCAGGCTCACTTTCAGTCTTGCCTTCACTACTAGGAGATAAAAACCTCAAAGTCATTATTTTTTATCCACCTTAGATTTACTTAGCAGAAATAGATTAGAAAAAGGTAGGATTCTTCCACAAAAGCTAAACTTCCAAATAGAGCAACATAAAAGAACAGCAAACGGTCAGTCAAAGCACATAGAAAATACTAAACCTGTGAATTGCAAAGTATTCAGTGCTGTACCATGAAAGTCTGGACCTAAGAATCTCTTTTTAGGAATATTTTCTTTCTCATAATTAAGCCAAATAAAAGTCACTTCCTCTTGCTGCTGCCAGAAGAATCTTTTAAAACAATCTATTCATTGAATTCACCTGAGATAAAGAAGTATTTATAAAATATTTCTGCAAAAGCTTGCCAAACTCTTTAGTAGTAGACACTGTGATGGAGTAATATGTTGGTTGACAGAGATGTCAGTGTAAAAATAAATTATTTTTAGATACATTCAGAAAAAGAAGCTTCTGGGATGATGTTCATTGAACTTCCAGTAAAATAGGAAGAGCCCTAGCACTTTGCAAGGAAACGTTGTACTCTGATACCTGAAAAAAAATCCCTTTGAAAAATATTCTGAAATTTCCTATTTTTTATTACTTGAGAATACACTATCATGATGTGTAAAATGTAAATATGCACATATGAAAGAAGAAGTGACCAGTAACCAAATAAGTAAGTTGCCCTTTTGTCTCCCTGACCTTTGACTCACTTGGATCAAAATTTGATAAAGATTGCAGTTGCTAAGTATATTACCACGAGATGTAGGTAGTGGCTTTTAGTCAGGCTGTAAAAATAACCCCTTCCCCCAGCAGCAGTACAACTTAACTTTTTCTTCTGGCAAAAAGATAAAGAGGGAACTGACGTCTCCTGGAATATATAAACACTCCCTCACAGTCCACAGCCTATGTGCTTGCTGGGGAGATTTAGCTGCTTGTCTGCTGGTAACTTGATGCAAGTCATGTGCTAAGTACTTGTATGTTCAGCTGAAAAATCAGTTGCCCTTATTCAAGGTGAGTCATATGATACAACATTTAAAATCAGAGGATTTTCATCAGGAATACTTTTAAGATCGGTTGGGTGGAAGCTCTTGAAAATACTTATTTTTAATGCAAAATAAAATGGAAGGATTTTGCAAAGCTGCTTGCGAGAGAAAGTGACATTTTACATGGATTAGTGAAATGCTTTGTTACTATGATAACAGTGGTATTTTATGTTCAATATCGCTGGCTTTCCCAATTGCATTCTGTCTTCTGATACTTAATATTCTTGAAAATAGAGTTCTGGAGTCATGTGAATTTATAAGAAATGCATCTTTTAAAGTCATTTTTCTAGCATTTACTACTGTAGTTAAAAAGCTCGAAACTATAATTTCAAAGAACATCAAATATATAATGAGATTATTTGTATTTTATAATGACTTGCTTTAAGCTGATATGGACAGAAGTGTAAGTTAAGTAGTGAAGAAAGAATTTAATAGCATTTTGCATCTCTCCTGCTATAGACCTGCTTATAAATTGTCTTTCAGAGATTTGAATGGACCATTTTCATTGTTAATTATTAATATTCTGTTAAGGATCTTTGAAACAATACCAAAAAGTGCATACCCAACACTCTAGAATGGGGTGAATAATCTTATTAATCCCGTAGTCAAATCTAAGTTTAAATGATACTATAGCCTCATAGACCATATCTAATGCTGTTATGGTACTTTCTATTCTGCTTAAGGTATATAATTTTCACTTGAATATAAATTCCCAGAAAGTGCATTCTTATTGGAAATTTCTACCTTAGTCATCATACTTTAAATTCAGTTCTGATAGATGAGAATAGCATGTTGACTTCTATGTGAAATTGAGTGTTACGGTATGAGGGCTCTTTATTGCAGTTGTGTAATGGATAATTTGAATTGCATAAATTGGGATGTCTAGACTGCTATTACATTGTGTTTGCTGGGAGAAGGGTGAATATTTTATATTTGCAGATGCTTAGAATAGACACAAGTTGTTAGCAGTCACTTGCTTTCTAGCTGTTTATTGCTAGTGCTCCTGAGAGATGCCTAGTCTGCCTAAGACAAAATCATTGGAAAAGCTTATAGAAACTTAGATGGAAATGTATTTTGGTGGAAAGTGTATTACTGCTGAATTTGAAAAGCTTCAGTATGTAAGTCAAGAAAAAAGTCTGATGGCATCTAAAAGACCCTCTTAAATATTTCTGAAAGAACTGATTTCCATTTTAAATTTTAAAATGTGTGTTTACACACAGGAAAAAAACATCTGCTGGTATTGGGGGAAAAATCAAGTGGAGTTAGGTACTTTGCAGAACTTGATTTAATTGGGAATGTCTGCTTTTCCTTAGCTTTGCTACGATGTGTAACAGCAATCAGATTTTCAAATCCCCACACTACCTACCCAATTAGTTGCCTTTTACTGTTCAGTCTTTGCCAAACTAAAGATCCTGACCTCAGCATAGCTACAACAATAGGAGTTTTGGTCCTAGTGATTTTCACTCAAAAGTTCTTCAAGTCTAATAAATTTCTAACTTAAATTTGTTTTGAAATTTGTGGTTAAACACATTGTGCATCCATCCACTACATCAAAAAGCCTTCATTGGCTTTGGAGTGGGAACCACGTGGAATGAACTTGTGGCACAGGTGGATGGACAGGCTGACTTTTATAGTAAGGACAGTAAGGATATTATTCCAAGATTGCAAACAGTCTTTTTTTGGTCATTCTGCTTGAAAACATCCAAGGAGAAATTCTTAACATACTAAACAATCTCAAATGTACAGAAATAGACCTTGTTAAAGGCAAGGGAGCCATAACCTGCTGCTAGTGCAAGAGCAGGCAGAAGGTGGGTTTCCAGTGCAGTTAAAGGGAAGTGTGTGGTGCCAGGTAAAGATGTGACATAATTGTGAGTTTGGCATGACAAGGGAGGACACTTCACTGGTCCACTGACGATGGTACCTCATCTGTTAGGGCATGTTGCATGTCCTTTTTGTGATAAAAGGATCACATAACTGATTATGAAAATGGAACACACATTGTTCCTATACCTGCTTATATCTTCAGAAATTAATTTAGTCCTTTTAGTTCTTTTGTCCTCATGAGCAAACTGGTTGAGTTGGTCTTCCACTTCATCTTTCTGTTTTCCTTCTCTCAGTGTTTGGCCTTGAATGTGTAATGAACTCTTAACTAATACCTGCTTTAAAGTTGATTTAGAGATGTTCACAACATGTTAACAAACAGAAATTGGTAAGAATAAAAAGGGCATGGACAGTGACATCTAAAATAGAAAAGAGCAGATTTTCTGCTAACTGGAGCAAAGCAAATAACCAACTTGCAAATTCTGTGGATGTGATTAATTCGTGACCAAGAATAAATTGCAAATTGGGCAACTCTTTGTCTCAACTATTCATAAACAATAAAAAAACCAGAAAAAATATCTCGGGGAGCTTATATTTTACCACTTCAGCACTGTTGCCGTTCTGATTTTCTTTACAACCCCTTTCACTATGGGCCAGTTTGTAAGATACATTAACACATATTACTAGCAAATCTTATTTTCCAGTGAGTATTCACAGACATTTTTCTTCTGAGACTGGAAAATCTTGACATTTTAGGTATTAAATCTTTCAAAGATCAAGCTCTAGTCTTGCTTTAAAAACTCTGATGTTCTATAAGGCAATTGGGATTGATTAAATTAGCTGGTGGCAAGAATGCAGCTCTAAAAGAAAAATCCGGTCGTGCCTTTGTCATGAAGTTGCTGCAACAGAGTTTTATCCCTTCAGTGGAGGACCGTGGACTGATAGAGATCTGGAAAGAGGCTTCTTGTGGGTGCCTCCCTTTAGAGGCTGGCTTTCCCAGCGAGGTGCTGATGGGCCTTGAGGATTTAGTAACTGGGATAAGGCAGAAACAGCCTGGGGAGCTCGTGCCAGGGGAGTGCAACTCCTGCTTTTGCCTGAAGTGGGAGCCATGGGCATGGCAGGCCGAGATAAAAGCAGAGCTATCTATGGCCTCCTTCTTTGGCAGAGGGAGATTTAAAGATGTCTACATCAGGAAGAATGTCATATGAATAATAACAATGTCAGCTTGCCCTAATGGAGCAGAGCCAAAAAGAAAAAAAAAAAAAAAGACTGAAAAAACTTATCAGTCTGCTTAGGTGACTGGAATGAAGAAAGATAATCATACGTAATAAGCAATTAGCTTGCCAAAAGTACCTGCAACTTTTTTTTTTTTTTTTTTTGCCAGTGGCTGGCCCCTGGCTGGCTGTTTTTGACTTGTTATCTTCCTACCTCCTTTGTGTCATGTACTTTGCACTTTGCGCTTTGGAATTTGATTTTTGTTCACTTTCTGCTTATATTAGCAGCTTCTCTGAGGAAGATCAGTGAGTCTGTTGGGACCAAGAAGTGAGGAAAAACCATCAAGCCTTACAGCGAGGATATTTGTACACTGTTTACCTGTACCCTAACAAAAGAGAGGAATGGGCTGTGGCACAAACTGTGGGCTCCTCACTGGGGCCGTCATTGGTGCTGTACTGGCTATCTTCGGAGGAGTTCTGATACCAGTTGGAGATCATCTTATAGGCAAAGCAGTAAAAAAGGTATTTTTTTCCCCCCTCAAGGCATATGGTTTGTGGTTATCTAAATCTTATGTTTTGATTCTGTTTCTTTCCTTTTTTTTCCTTTATTAAATATAGTTTTTATAATAGGTGTGATCCAAACTTCCCTGGGAATATATGCAACTGTGAAATTTTCAAAAATACATTAATTATATTGCCACTTTCACTTGTTTGCTCTCTCGTGCTTCACATTACAAGCTAAAATATTGTGTTTTCAGTATGTAATTTAGAAGTAAGTGGGTTTTATTTTTATTATATTTATGATTGTTTCTGGTTTCCTTAGCTGTTCTTTTTTTTTTGTTTGTTTGTTTTGTTTTGATTTTTTTTTGTCATACTTTGGTACTTACTCCATGCATTTATATTTATGTACTGCGAATGATCTAAACAGTCTTCTGTTGCAGAATCTAATCCTACATTTCATGTATTGAGCTCACATTCTGTGACTGTATGATCCAAGTCAATGTTCTCCACGTGATTGGAGGATCTAATAAAACGCATCTCTGTTTTGAGTGTGAAGATTAACTGAAGTGGAACGTTTTAGACCTGACAGACATGGGGTTTTTTTCTGCTTTTTAGATTATTTTCTGTCCCTAAAATCTAGATTTTTCTGTAAAGAAAACATAAAAAAATTAATTTGTTAGATCTTTGGTGAAAAGGGTACAAAGCCCTGGCGTGTCCACTATGGTGACACGAGGTCTCCTTGGGGTCACTGCAGCCAGGGTTGGTTCTCTGGCAGTTACAAATCTGAAAATCTTAAGATCTTTGGGTATTGCTTAGTCCTGCTGTTGATCTGCTGTGGTGCTGAAGACTGTGGACATCTTGGAGACACTTACCCAAAGGCTCTTCTGGAAGAGTAGCCTTAGCTTAATAGCCGTTGCAGTCAGTTGAGGAGGTGGATACATGAACTGCCAGGAAATGTGGAACTGTATGTTGAGGCCCTGCCTAGATTACAGTATCACTTTTTTTTAAAAATTGAAAAAAATGGCTTCTATATAACATCTTAATTTTTTCAGGTGACCCAATGAAAACCAACCTGTAGAGGAATTTTCCAACTGCCATTGTATTTCTCAAGACTTTTTAACATTTATAGAGATTGAAAAAAAATCTCACTAGATAATGTCTCAACCACCTTGCAACATTTTACAAAAAAGTCACACTCCCTGTATTTGCAAACAATTTTAATTGTTTGCCATATTGAGGAAATGACAGGCTTTCTAGAAAGCACATAAGCTTAAAAATGTATATCTCTTTATAGAATAGTTACTTTAAGTTAATCCCAAGTGTTGTCTCATGCCATTAAGTATTTTGAAAGCAAATTACAAATACTGGCAGTGTTACATGTTCATCCATTTACTAACAGTAATGAACCAGTTATACAACATGGTTTGCAAATGTCTACATATTCAATTATGCCTGCATGAGTCCATAGTGGTAAAGCATTAGAGGGAGTAATTTTCCCCTCAACCACTTTTTAATTTTCTGCATTGTGGTCATGTTTCAGATGCTTGTACCTATTTCAAGGCAGCTTGTTTGATGTATATATATAAAAAAAAAAAAGTACCAGTAATCACATAAAACATAAAAGAGTAAATTTGTAGAGGCTTTATTTGCTTAAGTAAGTGGATATGTTTTTTCCTAAGCACAAGTCATACCAGACTGTTGTCTTTCTATATAGCATGCTGACTTTTCAGTGACACCACAAGACTCTCGAGACAATTCCTTTTCAGACAAGATGTGCCCAGGTACAACAGCTGAAATATGTAATCAGTTAAGCAGTGGCTCCAGAGGGACTTCTGTTTAACTAATTCTGATTTTGCTGTGTTGATGAAAGGTCTGTTAAGAAAAACAAATTTGTTATTGATTGCAGTTATATTCAAGATAAATATAGAGCTGCCTTGGAAGGAAACAGGTCTTCCAAGCAGAGAGTGCTCAAAATACTTTTTTTTTTCTGAAATATTTCACATTTGGAAAGGTAATTTTTACAGAAAATCTTTGGTAGAAACAGATCACTTTCAATGACAAATTTGTTTGGAATTTCTCAAGAATAGGGACTCTAGGACAGGAAAAAACCTGAGTGCAATGTTCTTTCAGATATGGCCTGTGAGCATTTATATGGAACAGCCTGCCTAGGGAAGTGTTCAAAAAATTAGTGAATATGGCCCTTCAAGGTATGGTTTAGTGAGCATTGCAGTTAAGGGTTGGACTGGATGATCTTGGAGTTCTTTTCCAAACTTATTGAATCTATGTTAGTTCCATTTGTACTCATATGAGGCAAAATCTAAACTTAGGTCCTCACCCCCCGGGTGAAAAGAAAACTCAAAATTCCATTATTTCCAATGAAAGGTAAAAACTGTTTCAGATACAACCAGTAAAGGCAAAATCTTGTCTTAAATTCTTCACAGTCAAAGCTTGAAAAAAAGACCCCTAGCTTTTCCTCTGGCTATCCTATCTCAGAATAAATTCTAGTTCTTTGCATGGTAGTAGGACCAGTTCTATATTTTTCATGGAAATGAAGGTTGCTATGAAATGTTATTGCTGGATTAGAATAACAAATGTTGAATAGTTTTAGGACACTCCATACTATTATCAAGACAAATTGTCCTAAATTAACTTGTTATCAAGGTTTAGTCAAAAAGCATTACTGTCAATTTACTCTCAAGTTCAGATGAACTTCTTAGCATCTCCCAATGAATTGGAGGAACTTTAATTTCAAAAATCGATGCAATCAATAGTTCTTTTTGTCCTTTCCTGCTAGCAGCGGAAACCTAAACGTGCTTCTCTTAAGCTTTCCTTAAGCACACATCTTTGCACTTTACCAGCCTCATTTCTCCTTTATTGCAGTCATTGAGAGATTAGCTGGAGTAAACACTGCAGGATATATTTTGCTGGAAGGCTGCAAACTGTTTCTGAAGCAAAGAGAAAGCATCTGCAAGTGCACAGAAAATCTCAGGTGCCCTTAGAAATGGGACAGAGACTCTATCAGCTGTTGTCTCCTGGTGGGTGGGTGCTGTGCTCCACCCAAGAGCACTCCATGAGTGGACAACCCAAACAAAGTCTAGGTAACATAAATAACACCCAGACATCACATCTTTTTGTGTTCCAATTTACTGTCAGACATCTGTGCTTAGAATCAGAACACATGGCTATGTTTTCTAGCCCCAGAATGCTTTACCTGTGTCTCTGAACATTTTTGGATAAGTTATTTCAACTCCAACCTCCAGCAGGGAACAGAGTTTTTAAAAATTTTGGTGTGTATATATATATATATATATATGTATGTATGTATGTATGTATGTATGTATGTATGTATGTATGTATGTATGTATTGTTCTGAATCATTTTCAAGGCTCTGTAAAGAAACTGTCACTTGAAGAGCACACTCGAAATGACACCAGCAGCAGCAGCACCTTGGCAGGGATCCACTGAAGGAGATCAGTGCTAAACTATTTCAGCTCTGATACTATTCATGGAAAGGTGCCTTTGATTTCAGGACCAAAGGGCAAAAGTCCAGTCCTAATTTCTCCAAACATTAAATCTGTCCAAAGGGGAGAGAAGTTTTCATGGAGGTCTTAGGGGTTTAGAAAACTGACCTTAGTAGTGTTATGAGTGAAACATGGAAGTTCCAGAGTTCTCTGCAAAAAAATACTTTGCTTGAGATTATCAAAATACGTTGTGAACTGACTCTATACATATCAGTTGAATATTATTATGTCTTTTGTCATTAATACTAGATAGAATCATGTCTAAAATTAAAAAAAAAAGCGAAAGGAGCATTCTAAACAACAAATCAGAAAGATTTTATCTGATATTGTTGGAAAAAGATGTTTTGACATGGCTCAATTTCTACTTTTTGCCTTTCCCTCCTTAAAACAATATTATCTTTTTAGGCAAAAGTCCCATCACTTTAATTACGGGGTTTTTTTCCCAGCTAGGTTGAACCACTCAAAGCTATTGGTAGCGGATTCATTTGTTAGAAAAATATTTATCACCACTTCTCTAAGTTCTTCTGCTTTCTACCTGATTGCATGAGCTCAGGAGTTTAACAGAAGCCACATAATAATACTTAATATATTGAACTCCTGCTGAATTGATAGTACAGAATGGTGAATGATTTGTCACAATGCCTCAGCACTCTACTGGGTTAGTCTCAGTTATTTTTAGAAATAAGGCTTTCAATTGTAGCTATTATTATGTTTATTCATCTGTGTCTCTACATATCTGTGATCTGTGATTGCCAGTTATATCTCCTCAGCTACTGGAGGCATCGGAAACACTTCTAATTTAAAATTGTGTTTGTGACATTCATACACCACTTCTTTATACAAACTAATGAAGCTAAAGCAACTGCTGGCTCTCAGCAGAACACAAGTGATCTAACCACACATATGGCCACATTATCAATTTTAAGCTTCATTTGCTCCCTTAATTTTTTATTATCAAGGACTGAAAAGGACTTAAAGTTATGATCCAACAAAGCTTGAATAGAAAGGCTAATAATAAGCTAATAATCATCAGTTAAGAAGTAATAAAAGTCATTCTTCCAGCTGCAAAATGGGAGAAGTTTATTTGCTTTTCTTTAGCTTTACGTTTTCAGTTTTAGAGAATTGTATTGCTTGTTTCCTCCAGTTTATGTAGGCAGCCCAACATACAATTCTGTTACAGCCCAAAGTATTTGTGTCACTTCTCAGTTCCCAGAAAATGGCATCTTTTGTCCATCTGGCCAGATTCTTTGTCAAGACAGAAACTTTGTCTTAAATTTTGTGTTTCTTCATCAGAAATCACAATGGCTTCATTTGCTTTGAATCAACGAAGTACAGCAAGCTTCTATTGCTAACTACTCAGCATTTCTTGAATTTATGTATTGCTAGTTGACCCACCTCTAGCAGGGGGAAAATTGTCAGAAACAAAAAGGGTCAGAATTCCCACTGGTTTCACTCAATCTTGCGCAGTTTGGTCATGGACTTGGCTATGTAGCAATTGCATTTGTGTGGCTACTTTTGCTGACAGTAGTTAGCTATTGCATAAGAAATTAGAGCTGATGCAGATGGACTAGGGAGTTGAGAAGTATTTTCTACTATCAGTTGCATATTAGTTTCCAGAATTACTCCACCTTTCATAACATCCCTAAGCACAGCAGTGTTAATAGGGAAATATGTCACTGCCCAGCCAGACAGGGGGGTAATATTTAGGGATGGATCTGCAGTGGTCAAACAGCAAAACAAAAGGGCTTGCTGGTGTGAGGGTATTAGTTTATTAAATGAAGACATGAATAAGATGGATCTCGGGATTTTTTTCTGCTTTAACCCACCATTTGCACTCTCAAAGTATGTGACAGAGAATCATACACACCTCCTTTGTGGGAGAAATGCTATTAACAATAATGGCTAAATGCCACTGAAAATAATGGTCTTGTTATCTTCCTTCCCCCTCCTTCTTTTGTCCTGCTGCTTCCCATGTTCTAATGCTAGTTCCCTGTACACAGACCCCTGAGCGAAATAGCTAACTGGTAGGAAGGTAACACAGAAAGCAAAAAAAGAAGGGAAATTATATTCCTAGTGTCTGGCAGGCTCAAACAGCATCCTGAGGAATAAGAGCTGGTGCAAAGGAAGAGGGTGTCACGTAGATCAGGAACTGTGGACTGTGGGAGGCAATTGCCCCTTTGGCTGCAGCACTGCCAGACTGGATCAGCTGTATCCTTGAAGCATTCTCCAAGTGCGCCACAGTGACATTAGCTCACAGTGAATAATGGGCTCCAAATCCACACTTTGTGACCTGGCAGAGTGCAGTGGCAGAGTTGGCATATCATTCTGCACTGCTCCAACCCCTGGCAAAGGGCTATAAGGGGAAGGGGAGTGGATAGAGGGGGAGAATTTTAAAATATAAGTAATACCACTTTAAGATCTGTTAAATAGATCTGTTGTCACACGGTTGAAACTTCTCTGTTCCTGAGTGTTGTCTTCTAGAGGGATTAGTTTGTCCTCTTGACCATACATCTGCTAGAAATGTAACCATTTCCCTACTCCAGTTACACAGTGGGAGGTCAAATGCTGGCACGTCCCCATTTCGGGAGCCTGCTGAGTGCAGATCACAGGCAGACTCTGGGCAGACTGAGTTTCACCTCTTATGTTACCCTATTTCTCCCAGATTCTTGGAGCAATTCTCTGTGAAAACTGGGAAGGCGATTTGTGAATCACGTAAGCTTTTCCCTCTTCATTCGGGGGGGGATCTGCCCCATGCTGGGCCACAGCTGGGATAGTCTTTGACCTTGTGAGGTTTGAGTGCAAGGCCTCAAGACGATAACACGCTGCAGCGAGGTTTCCTTCCCCTCTCACACAAATGCACACAAATTGAAGCAGATATTCGGGCAGCAAGCCCAGTGCTTTACACCACCAGCAGGGTGTTTGCAATTCCGCCATACAAGCAGGCTTTTTTCACAGACAGAACCTTCACTGTGTTACAAGTTCTCCAAGACATGATATTTGTTTTTAACTGCAATAGTCTTTAACTGGCAGTATCTGTTTTGTTTAGGCGGTGATTGCTGAATGAACTTCAGAGGCACAAACTTAAACTAAAAAAAAAAATGTAGCAGCTTTTGATTTAAAATGTCTTTCCTTGCTATCTAGATAAATTAGAGCCTTTTAATTTCTGGACTTCATGAGTTGTGCAAATAGCTAATTCATCTTCAATCACTCTAATAAAAGCACCTTTTATGTTGGAGACAGGCAGCCTAGGTTTTTCTTCTTATTGAAAAACACTTTTATGAATTTTTACCACCAAGGGGAAAACTTATATTATCCCAAGGCTTTGGGAAAATCCTATAGAAGAGGCCTGATATAGACCAGGCAAAGCAGGCATTCCACTGACTATACAGGTAACATACTTTAAAACTCTCTTCACTGTGCAGTCCTGAGGACTGAATTGCCATTTTCTATATGGCTGAGTGGCACAGACTTAAAGCTGTTGATTCCTCTAGAGTGGTTCCTGATGTACTATGTTGTCCCTTCTTCCCTAAATGTGGGAAAGTTTCCTAATAAAATGTTATCAGAATTAGAGCAATTTCTTAGAAGGTCTCAGTTTTGGTGACAAAAATTTTCTTTCAAAGAAACAGTCTTTCAAGAGTACTGTGTGACTTCTCTGAGTGTAAAATTATATAGAGCCTGAAAAATCCTCAGACATAACTCTCATTTCCTCCCTTGGGCCATTTGCAGTGTATGAAAAGTAGTTTATGGATTCTATAACCTGCTGGGTATCATTCAGTCATCAAAGATTTTCCCTTTATAAATAATCAGTGGTTTTGGCAAGTGTTTGACAACTAAGGCAAAATGCCCCAGCACAGCAATAGGAAAGCTTGCTACCAGTTACATCAGCAATTGTATCAGCTTTGTGGTCATTGGTTTTACGAGGACTCACTTTTGCTCTCACTGAGCAGGATTGTCAAGCTGCCTCCAGGTGTTGGCCAGCTGGGCTGTACATCTCATACTCATGCTAAAATGGTGGTTTTTTCTGTTTGCTTTGGACTCTTCAACAATCACCTAGAAAGTAAATGCAACTTTTCACTTGTTTCTTTTGTGGTTAATTTTAGCTTTGATTGTTGTACTTTCAGGAAGCTGTCATTGTCAATGGTACCACTGCTTTTCAGAATTGGGTTGTTCCAGGAAGCTCAGTTTACAGGGAATTTTGGATTTTCCATGTGTTAAATCCTTCAGAGGTTATAGGTGAAGGGGCTCAACCAAAACTTGAACAAAGAGGACCTTACACATACAGGTAAGAAAAGACCCTTTAATATGTGACATCTTATCAGAAGTTTTGCTGAAGTCAGAGAAAGTTCTGCTAAGATAAAATTTATTTTTGAAATTCCAGCATCATACTTTAGTTAGACATGACAAAAATGCCAAAATTGCAGCAATCCCAAAAGTTTTCTGGATTGTGTCTAACATAAGGAAAACACAAATAGAAATAGATAATTGGATGTGAAGCTGCTTGCTGTTGCGAAAAACAATAATTCATTGGCCACAGTATCACAGAGGCAGTTGTGTTCCTTCCTGTTCAGTTTTCACCAGCTTTATAATAAGACGAAATATGCCAAATGCCCTGAAACCAAGAGATTACCTTATCATCCTTGTGTCACTAATACTTACTTTAATAACATGGTTTGTTTTTGTTTTTTCTCCTTTATGACATTTTTAATCAATAGCTTTTCTTTTTTCAAATTTTCCTTGGAGAATCATTCCTTTTTCTGAGTGTACTAGCTAGGATGTAGATGCAGCAGTCCTCCCACATTCAAGGGAGGTTTTATTATGTGTTTAATGTTAAATGTGATGTTGACATAGGACTAGTTGATGCATCCTGAGTTACTAAGCCCAGTATTTGCTATCACTGGCACTCTTGTTAGGAAATTGCTTTCCTATGACGATAGGATATTTCTTTCTCCATAACTTTGAGGATATATATTGTATTCACAAGATAGTTGTCCATTTCAGCATCTACATCCGAAGGGCCTTGATGCCTAAAAGCTTATTAATTTCTCAAGGGAAAGAGAGAACTCTTGGTTCACAGAGTACCTGGGAAGGCAGAGGAAAGTGTTACATAAGAATCGGGAAAAAGACAGTTAAGAAATACTGCAGAAGGTGAATTCCCACCAAACAGAAATGTTTTACTTTGGTGCTGCAGCTGATGCCTGTTTTCTTAGGGATGAATCTGAGCCATAAGCCTAAATAAGACTAAGTAAGAAATGATGACTATGAAATAAAGGCTCCTCTCAACTGCTGCACTCATGCTTTCCTGGGATATTGGGTCTACCTGAGTAGCTGTGACATTGGGTCTCTCTCTCTCTCATTCTCCCTTTAAATATTTAATAATTTATTATAGTGTGGAACAACTTGAAAACACATTAATTAGAAAGAAAAATTTCCCAGCTTTCAGGTAGGTGCTCTACACATTAGGCTAATAATTAAAATTACATATATACAAACCAGTTCTGAGAAGCCAATATCCAGCTACTCTTCAGATAAGACTCACCTGCACTGGCTACATCTGTACCATGGGAAAATGTTCTCTCTACCTTTTGTACCCCCCCACACTCATGCTGGAAGATCTGATGAAAGAATCACTGAAGATCACTGCTGAGATGGAGCTGGGATAAGCTACAGCATAGACTGCAATTTGGTCCCTGCTGGCTGCTGTCCCAACAGGGGGGTTAGCAAGAGGATGGGACTGGAAGAGCAGAGCTAAACCTAGAACTGCAGTGGAGATTTGTACCTTAGAGATCTGCTGACAGGGCATGACTGGCAGAACCTCAGTGGGACTGAAAGATTGCTTACAAATCTCTACATGCATATTAAATATTATCAAAGTAACATTATGGGTTTAGCCTGTTTTATTGCAACACGTCTATCAGATTAAAATCTGTGTGTTTATGACTGTGTCACCCCCTTCTAATGACATGCAACCATGAGACAGCTTATGAAAAAACATGACAAAGCATAATTGATTTAAAACAAAATATAAAAATATACAAGGTCCATTAATGACAAAAAAATAAAAATTAAAAAGAAATGGGATTTTTCCTCTTAGTATCAAGAAAAGCTATTCCATTTGGCAATAAGGAAATATTTCCAAAAAACCAATATTTTGCAAAAAATTGAATTTTTACATGTATTCACATGAAAAATGTATAAATCTTCTAGTGGTTATAAAATGTTCAACATTCATTTTACTAAAATGTTCATCAACTTTTCAAAAACCTTCAGTCAGGCATAGTTATGTGTTTTCTCAAAAGTCAAAGATTAAAAATATTCTCTGTGTTTTATATTGCAAGGGTGCGATATTTACCCAAAGAAGATATCGAGGAAGGTGAGAATCACACAATATCCTACATGTTGCCCAACGTAGCTAATTTTGAACCTGATATGTCTGTTGGGACAGAAAATGACACCATGACCGTCCTCAACCTCGCTGTTGTAGTAAGTAAAGAAACAAAGCCATAGTGTCCAGATACAAATGTTGAGTTACTGGAGGAAAGAGGGGAGAAGTTCATAGAATCATAGACTGGTTTGGATTGGAAGGGACCTTAAAAATCATCTAGTTCCAGCCCTACTGTCGTGGGCAGGGACTCCTTTCACTACAGTGTGTTCAAAGCTCAAAAAACATCCTCCTAGTCAAGTTCGGCATGGCAATAAATCAAGAGTTTGTGGATGGGTTCCCTTGGTGTGTGAGGTACAGCATGACCGGTACAGGGTGGATTTGCCGTGTTGTTTCCATAATACCCTCAGGCCTGCCTGGCAGGGGAGGCTGCATTGATTCCCCCACCTCGTGTCTGCATGGCCTCACCATCACAGAGCCTGGGCCCCGTGGTGCAATCCTGGAGCTCTGCTATCTTACTGAGACATTACTTACTCAAAGAAGAGCACAGGTACCTTCACCTAGAGTAGTGCTCGAGCCTTTTAGTCCAGGTGGTTTTTCCTTATCACAGGCTGAGAATGTTCGCATTTACAGCTTTCATATTTATATTCAGCCCTGGTTTTATTGCACCAACTTTCTGGTGTCTGTATGTGAATGCTTAGGGTTGCTGTGAGAAAGTGTCTGCAAGGGGCGGAGTATGAAGATGCTTCCTGCAAATACAAAATAGAACCCTACCGGCAGTCACAGAATCACAGAAGAGCCCATGTTGGAAGGCACCCCAGGAGATCCTCTGATCCAAGCTTTTGTGGAATTGTTGCTTGCAGATATTCAGAAGCCATCTGGTCATGGTCCTGGGCAGCTGACTGTCAATGGTCCTGCTTGAGCAGGGACCAGATGGTCTCCAGGGGTCCCTGCGAACTTCAGCTGTTCTGTCATTCTGTGATTAGGGCTGACCTAGTGAACTCATGTAATCAGTCAAGAAAAATTGTCTGCTTTTGTGTTACTTATGGTCAGTAATTGTTTTGTTAAGAAGTGTCGGTTTTATGTAGAAACTTAGCTTCGAGGAGCTGCAAATCTGGGAACTCGCTTTGCCAGACATTTCTTGGAGTCAGTCTCTGTGTTTTTAATTCAAAGCACATGTGGAATTTTATGCTAAATGTTGATTTTGTTGCTGTTGCAGGCTGTACCTTCCGTGTTCCCAAGTGGTTTTATGCAAGCAATGATAAACACTTGGATTAAATCTTCTAAGTCAACCATGCTGCAGAACAGAACAGTGAAAGAAATACTGTGGGGGTACACAGATCCCTTCTTAGACAGTGTCCCCTTACCTGGTGTGAACTCAGTTGTGGGAGTCTTCTACCCAGTAAGTGAAACCAATGAGGAAGCAATGCCTTCAGTTATCATTCTATGAATAAAACTTAAGACAGCTGCTCTGAGGAAGAAAAATCTGACAATGCTATGAATTTCTTCAGTGTTTCTAACTGTTATTCCTTCTTGTTGCATCTGTTACAGTATAATGGGACAAGTGATGGACCTTACAGTGTCTATACTGGGACAGAAGATATTACAAAAACAGCAATAATTGAAAGCTATAAAAATAAAAGGTATCATAACATTGTAGAGTAAAAAACCATATATATTTTCAAGGTATGGCTTTTAAGACTTGATTCACTAGGAGCTATAGATAAATGGAAAAATCTTTAATGATTGAAAGGAAACAGGATCAAGCCCTGGGCTTAGCAATACCATCTCTTTCTTTCAGCTGTTAATAGTTCTGTTAGGAACTTGGACTTAAGAAAGTTATTGATTCTTTGATAAAAGTAGTTACTTCTGTTTTGCGTGCTTAAGTGGCTAGATTCCTTTTATCCTGTTCTAATGGATCCTATAATTTATCTGAATAAATTGCCAATGGGTCAGGCTTATACTGGAACACTTGTATTTGGCAATGCGGGTAATTAAATTGCTTACATGCTGTAATTTACTACATGCAGCATGACTTTTATCTTACAGGACTCTTTCGTACTGGAAGGGTCACTGCGATATGGTTAATGGCACAGGTAAGCCTATTAAAGCTTTTTTAGAACTTCAACATTTTTCTTGATATTGCAAGAGAATAATGAGATACAAAATTTAAATTAACTCCTCAGGGCTTTGCCAGTTCTGTATTCTGTATTTTAAGTATCTATGTATATTCACACATACTACTACTATGATATATGCATATGTGTGTGTCTCTTCAAATATATGAATTATTTATTACTGTACGTTATTTTATATACATGTGCATACAGCCTCTACATTTAGAGTAGATGTGGAAGAGAAACAAAATTATCCAGTTCTCTTGTTTCTACTAATTATTTTCATAGTACAGTATAATTAAGATTCTTTTCCTTTGCTATAGCAGTTAAAAATTATCTTTGCATTTTAACAATACACATTCATTTACACTGTTGAAAATTTAATTAAATGTGCCAGAATGGACATCCTGATATATGAAAAGCAATTGAGGCAACAAAGGAGGAGGCTGTCAGATGAATGGCTTGTAGACTACTAGAAAGTGAAAAGGAATGAAGAAGAAAACTAGTTTAGACTGGGATGAATATACTATAGAGGAATATTTTTGAATTTGCTTTTGGAATGCATATATAAACAGCTGAATTGCTGAAGATACATTTGTTCAAGGGGATATTTTTCTTTTTTGATGAGTGAAAGCTTTGCTGTGAGGACACCACAATCTGTGGAGCTGAGGCTGGCAGGTATTTTGGTGGAGGCTTTTGCAGAGAGCTCCAGACCTTCAATAAATGAATATCAAAATAAGCAGGCTTTTGTGCTGGGTTGTTTTGTTTGGGTTTTCCCCTCCATTTTCCATTCTGCTTTACCTGGCATAGATAATTTTCCCTATAATCCAGATCACGCAACAAGTATTTGAAGTATTTAAAATATATCACAAGAATCTGATTTTCCAAAATTCTGTGAGCCCTGAAGGATTAGTTCCTGTTTAAACCATGTAATTAATTTTATAAGAAACAATATTTTCTTACATTCCAGGACTTGCCTTCTTTTAGTGGGGCCTGGCATCCTTTTTTTTTAGCCAGGGTCATCTTTTTGTTTATTCTTCTTCCGTAGCTGATGGAATAAACATACACCACCAACTAGTTGAGTGCTCCAGTACAGTGAAAATGTGCTTTTACTTATTAGGAAAGATTGCTGCACAGTTTACTAGGGCATTCAGTGTGACATTGCTGTGCTTGGAGATGCAGCAGGTTTAAAAAGTCTTGTAAATGTGAGAATTCTACCTTATCTTATAAGCTTTTACATGAAAACTCAACATGTGTAGCATAAGAAAATACATAGATAAAAATATAAAACGGTATACTTTCATGGGACTTGACATGAATCCGTGTTTGCCAACCTTACAAGAATGCCAAGATTTGGAAACAGAGTGTGTTTAGGGTGATCTTGAATCTTTGAAAAAAGTGCTTCTGTCAGCAGTGGGCAAGTGGCACTATGTAATTTAGTTTGTTTGCTCTTGCCAAGTAGATTCAAAGATCTCACAGATGTTTGCAATTTTTTGTGTATGGCTGCTGCCTAAGAAACTAAATAGAAATTGTCGCAAAAACTAACAAATGTACTGGTTACAACACCTTAATGGGGAAAATGGCAGAGGCTCCTTTTTCATACCTCTTAGTGCTTGCGGTGCAGAAATACAAATCTGAGTGTCTGCACCATTTTTATAACAAGTGGAGAGAAAGACAACACCAAAGTGCTACTCCTCTGACTTAGTCTGCGTATCTACTATGGGGTGAGGTGGACTGTGCTCTGGAAGTGGCTTCCTCCTCTTACTAGTTCTAGAAGGACCTCAACTTAGAAGCCCACTTGAGCAATCTTCGGTGAAAAAGGTTTAGCATTGAATATTAAATAGACGCTGTTGACATCTAAAGCTGTGTTTCTTGTAAGCGCTGAGTGTCATAACTGCAGGTGACCCAAGCTTCTCTAGGGAGGTTTAGGTCTATAGACTGCATAAACCTTGAAGCAATGGCAACAGGTATTTGGTTTCATATTAAGCAGAATTTTTTTTTAAATCCTCTGTTTTAAATGGGCTTGTTCGTGTAGCTTTACATCTAGGGGGAAAAAAAAAAAGCTGCTATATCTTGGCTCACTTTCAAAAACAATTACATCTTATCTGTGAAGTGTGTATCAATGTGCAATAACTTACATAAACATTTTCCTCACATATGACTCATATTGTTTACTTTTTTCACAGCTTTATAGAAAAGTAATAACTGAGTATTGAGCTAGAAATTAAGCAATGTCTTCTAAGTAGAATTTCTTTCAAGCTCTTTTTTTTATTTTATTCACAGATGGAGCATCCTTCCCACCATTTGTTAAGAAGAATCAGGTACTACGCTTCTTCTCCTCCGATATTTGCAGGTAGGCTGTTTTCCTTCCTGGAGTGTGTTCACATCTGCATGTTCCTTTGAATGTTCTTTGTTTTCAGAGGGCGGCTGCAGTGGCTGTGCCTGGGCTCAGGTCAGCCAGGCAGTGCAACTTTTCATCTAAAAACACAAGTAAAGTCGTGACTGGTGCTCATGATTCAGAGCCTGATTTTACCACTTTTATATATGTCAAGTAGCCAGCTATTTACAGTGTGCTTTATTTCAGCCAATTACAGATGTATATTCTGGAAAATGTGGCATAGTGAGCCATTAGAGAGCTGTAAAAGGCACTGAGGGCCACAGGGTTCAAAGTCCTGAGCTTCTTCTAAGATCAGGACCTAGCCTTGTTTGGTCTGAGAAGGCAACAGGTACAGCAGGGTCCAGTTAGGTCCATCTTTGGCATTTCTGGAGAAAATCATCTGTGCAGAACAGTGCTTACTGTCTCATTCAATAGATACTCAAAATTGTTTTCTCACAGGATATTTTTACGTATTTTATTTTTATGTGTTTACAAACAAACAAGCCTGCTTAATACATCCCATGCTGATGACTTTTGAGCCTGCTGCTTCTGCTGGGCTATCCAGTGTCCCCAAGTTTTCCAGTGGGATCTCTGAAAGAAATGTTAAAGATTAAAAGTGCATCACAGTGTATTTACTTTGGGAGGTTGAAACCCTTTATTTATTTTGCTGCCTGGAAACAGATGCTTCCTTTTTACTAGGTTTAAAGTGGGCCATTTGATTTGCAGAGTGTTTGTTTTCAAAGATCAGTGTTCTTATATGGAGTTAAAGGGTTTTTTTGGTGAAGCAATTTTATCCCCAAACTGGAAAACATTTCCCAAGTCATGGAAAAGGGAATTCTATGCAGGGGAGAAATGATAAAATTCTTTGTATTGATTGCACACAGTTTGAGAGATCCTTCCAGCCATTTAATTCTCACAATTCATGAGCACTAAGGGCAGTAACAATTGCCCAAAGGTCCTGCAGAAGCAGGGTCAGGAAAAATTGTTCCGTCCATGTTGCAAAACCCTTCTTTTGTTTGGCTGCAATACAAAGTGTTGGTGTCCTGGTTACATTACTGTGTATCAACCACATCTCTGTATCATCCGATAATGAATTAGCAAAAAGAAGCTTAAGCAGTATTCTGATTCATTGCAGTGGAATAAGGTTATTTGCAGGTTGTTGCCTGCATCATAAGGCTTAGATTATCACGAGCTCAGCAAAAAACTATATCAGAGATGATTTATATGGGTAAGCATCTCTACTGTAGTCCAGAAACTTTCCAAAACCTCATCGTGACAGTGGATGTAGAAATGTGTAGGGAAAAGAGATCTCAATTAATTTGTTAGTTTTGTCTATATTGTTTATTACTAGTCTTTGAACTTTTGTCTGTCTTTTTGTGAATTGTCATGCTCGCCTCTGAGCTTGTATGTCCTTTTGTGAAAGTGTGGAATATTCTCCCGTACAGGGGAACAACCCTACAATTCTCTGAACAGTGTGGCAGGAGCCTGGACACTGGCTCCCTGGGGGGGTTGTTTATTTTGAGAGAGGCATCTGGGGGATCCTTCAGGAGCATTGGCACAAAATCAGACTTTTGATCCAAATGGCTAAAACTCATTTCTCCTCTTTTGTGTTCAGATCGATCTATGGAGTTTTCCACAGCAAGCAGGTTGTGAAGGGAATCACACTCTATCGTTTCATTGTTCCTCGTGAAGCATTTGCGTCACCAACTGAAGTTGAAGACAATTATTGCTTCTGTACGGATCCAGTCATATCAGAGAACTGCACATTAGCCGGAGTCCTGGACATCAGTGCCTGCAAAGCAAGTATGGTGGTGACACACAAGCCATTCAGCTGGGGACAAGGCACTTGTCCTGTATCTGAGGTGTTACTCTGAGATCCAGGATGTTTGTGTTTGTCTGTGAATTCTTCTAGAGATTGCTTGTGAGACCCCTCACATTTCTGCAGCCTCGTCGCCCAAAATGAGGACTATAATATTTCTGTATTTTGCATAGTCCTATGCAAAATTGGGATACCATAGATTGTATACCGAAACTGCAGGAATGTGTGTAGAGAAAGGAAAGGAGGGGCACTGTCTAAAAGCCAGAGGTAGTCACAGTCCTTGTGTTTGTGGCAATTCACACACACGGCATGGGCTGGGTACGCACACAGTTTACATACACATTCAGAGGCTGAGAGACAATACTGGCTTAGTTCGGTGTTGGTAAAATAAATATATACTGAGTGTGCATTTGGTGCAGAGTGAACTGCGAGGGGTCCCTTCAGGATAAGAGGAGATCATGAAGGTGGGGGGAAACAGTGACAGTCACCTCACCTCAACATGAAACTGGGAGCATTGCCAGCTCCACAGTGTAGACACAGACAAGCAGGATTTGTAGCTGCAGTTTATTTCACCATGCAAATTTTTCTCATGACCAAAACAAATCACTGAAATGCTTGAAATTTGGTTGTTGGGTTGGGTTAGGTTGGGGTTTTTTTGGGTGGTGGGGTTAGACTATTAACATTTTTATCAGGATCGTACATCTATATAGCAAAACTATGCTTGCAAAATGACCTCTGAAAATGAGCAAGGCTTAATGATTCAAGAGAGTTTGGTTTTTTTTCAACAGAAAGACCAGTATATATCTCTCTTCCTCATTTTCTTCATGCAAGTGAATCTATATTGCATAACGTGGAAGGCCTGAACCCAGATGCAAAGGAGCATGAGACATATCTGGACATAGAGCCTGTAAGTCCAAGTATTTAATACTTGCACCTTGGGAAACTTGCAGTGTTCAAATTTAATAGTAGTAGAATTGGCCTTTTACCAGAAGAACAAGCAGAAGATGCATTATTTTCATGCTTGCTTTTCTAAGATCTGCTCTCAAAGGGGTGTGGTTTCAGCAGGGGAAATTTAGAACAGAACTTGATCTCATTCTGACCTTCAAAGTTTTGAAAATCTGTTTTGATTTTGACTTATTGGGATCATGGGATTGAATAGGTTCTGCAAACTGTGAAGTATGTTGTAGCTTTTCTATAACTTTCAAGTACTTTGAGAAAATTATATTCTATGAAACTTCTGTTTCCTCTACACTTAATTTTTTAAAGATTTTCTATAACTAGCCGTTTTTGGATAATTACTATCTCAATTGGAACTAAATAAACATAGATGAGTTTATTTCCAATTGGTAGAACTCTGAACAGACGGATCTAAATTGACCCAATTCAGGTCTTTGTGACTTGTATTGTCCAACAGATCTCCCAGAAAGAATGAATTTATTTTGATTTCTTGCAAATTTACCTCTGTTTCTGTTTCGTTGATTCAGATCGTTAACTTATAAGTGTTTTTACCAAAGTTTTCTGTATTGTATGATGAATTCTAAGGTTCCAAAATTCTATTTTGCTCTTACTTTGAATGAAAAGGTAAAATTGAGAATTTCTCACTAAAATTTGGCAGTTAAGCTATGTAACTTCATTGAGGAGATATGAAGTTAAATCTTTGTTTCACCTTATTTGGAATAGAGACATCAACCAGATTTTCCTAAATATTACACAAAATTTTCAAGAACTGCAGCCTATTTTTTTTTTTTTTGTGAAAGAGTGAAAGAAAGATATGAAGAAAAGATTTGACCTTTGTATAGATATGTTTTCACTCATACGAAAGGTTTTTTTCTGCCCTATGCAAGTTAAATATCCTTCATTTTGAAAAAGAAAATTTGGCTTATTTTTGGTGGAAAGAACCCCTGAAGTATGACTAATTTAGTAGTTTTAACCTTTGCCTTCAGGTTTAAATGTAAAGTACAAAAGTAACTATGGCAAAAGCTACAAAAGTAGAACTTCTGTGAGAAATGCGAAACCCTTAGAAACATTACCATTTCATAAAAAATTAATCCTTCAAAACATAAGGATAAAATAATCCCAAAGTGCTTTTTGACAGAGACCGTATTATAGGCTTTTGCATCTAATTAAAAAATCTTAATTAATGTTTTGTTGGGTTTTTTTCACCGGTTTTAGGTGACTGGTTTTACGCTACGATTTGCAAAAAGGCTGCAAGTAAACCTCCTTGTGAAGCCTTCAACAAGAATTGAGTAAGTGCTGCATCATTATTGTATTTTTAATGAATTTTTAAGAGGGCTGAATTGGTCTATGAGAGCACCAGTAGAAGCATCTTGGAGAAGAAGGAATAAAAATACTTTCCCAAAGCTTGTTCAGAGCAAATCTTCCTGAGCAGGACACTGCCCCAGTATTTTAACACACATCCGATTTCCCTACGTAAGCTTACAAGGCAACATGTTCTTAAAAATAGCATTCTTATAAAATACAAATGGGGGCCATGAGGATGAATGCAAAAGACAAAATGTATTTTCTGTAATAAATACAATGAGAAAGAGAATTTATGTATTCCCTGTCACTAGATGTTATTATCACAAGGGTCAATGGGTCTCTAGCTGTTTTTTTCCCTCTTCATTGGCTCAAATGTACATGGATAGACACACCTTTGGCATCCTCTACATATGAACACCCCACAGATCTTCAACCCTCTCTGTGTCTGACTGCCCAAATACAGAAGATTAGGCAGAAAATGATGGTTGCCCGATATGTAAAATGACTGTTATTAATTGTAGTTTTGGTTTGGTTTGGATTTTTTCCCTCCAAAAGTATATTTAAAAGGTACATCTGGAAGTAAGAAATACAGGTAGAGGAGAAGAAAAATGTTTAAGTGGAGACTGGGCTTATGTAGCAAAATAAAAGTAACGTGTTGTACTTATTTTCTCATTTCAGTCCTTTAAAAAAAGTTAAAAAACCCTATGTGTTCCCTCTTCTTTGGCTAAATGAGGTTAGTATATTTTATGTATTAATATTCTCTGTTTTAAAACAAACAAACAACTACCTAGCTTTTTCAGTCTTGGTGCCCTGAAACTGGGTAATTAAACTTATGCTGTGATTTGCACCACACCAAGAACATATTCGGCAAGTGAGGTCTTGCATATCTGCCTTTCACTGACTATTTTCTTGCACTTTTTCAGTCTGCTGTTATTGGGGATGAGAAAGCAGAAATGTTCAGAACTAAAATCTCCGGTCCGCTCCAGCTGCTGAGCATGCTGCAGATGGCATTAATAATTGGAGGCTCTGTGTTGTTCCTGGTGTTCTTGGGGTCCTTTTTCATTTGCAGGTCGAAGAAATTAAAATAAGTAGGTAAGCACTAACAGCTCAGTCCTCAGCAGAGACTTCTCTGGGTTTCAAGAGTTCAGAATCATTACCTATTTCACTGTTCTTTTTTTTTATGTGCTACAAAATTCAGTAGTTGTTCTGCAGGAAATCATCCAGATAATTGGCCTAATGTTTTCAAGTTCTCTTCCCATCCTAAATCTTTCAGGGTACTCTTAACTCAGGGGAGGGCATCGGGAACTACATCAGAAGAACAACATTTTAATTTGTTTGTTGTGATTTCTTTAAAATCAGACTTTTGTCCAAGACTGTTAAACTGCTCGGAAGTGTCGTCTAGCACCTCTCTGAGACAGAGGCCACACAGCTGCAGATTCCTGTGCTCTCCCAGGACATCCCCCTGTCTGAGGTTCAGAGAACCCACTGTAAATGACACTTTCTATTGAGTGCTGGTTTCTCACTTCCTCTCGGTGGTCCATCACTGACATGTTAGCCTGAACACCTCCTGAACATTCCTGGTCCAAAAAGGCAAAATACACTCCCATCAGGGGGTAGATTAACCAAGTAGTAGATTAATGTGCTGATATCTGGGGAAACAAACACATTTTTTGAGTTTTTTAGAAGAAGTGCAGAGACATGAACGTTATGGTGAAAAGTATGCTATACTAAAGAGGTATTCTTAAGATGAAGACTTATCTCACCATATGCTGAATTCTGATTTTATTTCACTACAGGTAACAAAAGACTTCAGAGGTAGTCAGTGTTTAACTGAAATTTCAGCCAAACAGCTTGTTAAAATTCAGAGACAAAAGGTATGATTCAAGACACAGTCAATCCACGTGCTTTGGAATTCAACATATTTTTCCATTTTGAGAAGACCAGCTTACTAATCCAAATAAGCTGATGTTTTCGAAGGTCCACGTATCTGACATCACTAAAGAGGCCACTGTGGAAACTACACTTTCAAAAAACTTCATTTGAAACTTGTTACACATTTTAAATTGCATTCAAGCAGACTGAAGTTGAGGTGCAGTTGGATTTTAGTCCACCCTCTGCCATTTATGCAACTTGCTACTCATTTTCTTCTGGATTTGGAGAAAAAAATGAAAGCTGCTTGCTGATCTTCCGTCTCTGAGCACAGGCTGGGAATGACAACACTTTGGAGCTCATGCTGTGCTCTGGATGCTCTCATTGCAATATTTCTCTCTGTTCCTTCAAGGAATGGAGGCTGCTGCACTAGAACTGCTCTCTGTCTGCTATTCAGGGATGTGAATTGCATTGAATGTGGAGTTTATTATGTAAAGTTACTAACTGCAATACATGAAGTTTATAAAAGACTTACTAAAATATGTGGTTTATACATTTTGTATGGAGATGGCTCATAGATACACCACAGTCCTCCATATGTTGATGGAGCTCATTGACATTTGGCTCCACAGGTGTTTATTAATCTGAACCACTACCTAACTCCCAATCTGCTCCACTGCTCTTCTGTTGCCTCTTGTGAGCTTTATTTCTGGCTCTTGTTTGAACACCAGCCTCTGCACTGCCTTAAGCCCACTTTTCCCAAAGCGTCCCTTGGAGAATGATCTGATACATCACCTGACAGGCCAAGAGAAAATATTCCAAAATGCTTCAGAGACAAGAAAGACTGAGATAATGATTTTGATCAAACGTCGGAGGGTTCCACTTGCCATAGAAGCACATAAATGAAAACAGGTAGCCCCGATTACTCACTGATAAACCATCTGCCATAAGGAAATTTGTGCAACCGTTTGTTTAATGAGGTGCATCAGCCTGTAGACAGGTAACAAACACTGCCGTCTGCATAAATAGTTGACCTTTTCATTTAATCTGAATGCTGCATTTTAATCTGAGAGTCAGTGGGGCAAATAAGAAGTGTTGTGGGGTCTCTTCTTTGTCCATGGACTCATTAAATTCAGAACAAGAGCCTAAGGCCAGAATTTTTTATGATTTGTTTTTGGATCTTTTGTCACCTTATTTAAGAGCTGCAAAGAAAAAGGGAAATAAACATGGGTAGCCTCTCATATCCTGCTGTTTGGAAAAAATGCTACAATGGACTTTAAACCAGAAAGGTTCATCTTGCTAATAAAGGGCAATGTCTTTGCTTTGGAAATAAAGGGAAAATCCAACTGATTATAATGCTGGTGTTTTATTCTATTGTTCCTCGTGGACAAAGTTTTGTAGCTATCAGTAGAGCTGTTGAGTCACAGAAATACTGAAGGTGAGGTCTTTGAGGTACATGGCTGCACTCTTTCCAGCTGCGAGCTGGAAATGCCAGCTACGAGGGCAGCCGGTGTCATGCTGGAGGGAAGGGCTGCTCTCCGCCTGTTTATTTGATTACTCATGGTGCTGGCTAGTCAATGAAAAACAACACCTTTCTCTCGTATCCATGTTATTGCTGGTGTCATAGGCGATGCTCTGTTCCCACATTAGTCTGGGAACAATTTGATACAGCTGAAGGCATCCCTAGATGGATGGACTAGGGATGGTCAAAAAAGTATGAGGACAGCTAAAGTCATTAAGCCACATCTCCTCTGAGATAAACACAGCTCTGCTGTGGTTCAAGATCTGACACCAACTTTTTATAATAAAGTGTCTTTTGTGGCAGGATCTAACGTGAAATGAACAACCGCAGTGCTCCTGTGGTTTTTCATAATATCTCAGCTTAATTTTTTTTGACTTCAAGTACATTGTCCGTAAGTTAGTGTTTGCTTTAGTAGTTGTTTAGTGCTATGTGGTGCTCCAGCAGCAGTAATCAAGCAAGTCAGGCTATGGTTTTAAATGTCTCAGGGCCAAATTTTATATGGACAGAACTATGTGTTTGTCCATATGTGTAATCTCATTGATCTCTATGCAGGTTTGGGCTTGTAAACTATGTCCAGCACCTAGACTACACTTGAATTATAATTTGTAGTTATTTTATCCAAAACATCAGTTACAGTTATTGTTAATTCACGATACTAAGGCTAATGTTAAGTATTTCCATTTGTTCAGACAGTGCAGGGTAAACTTTCATTAGAAATGTTAATGAAAATACAAATAAAATAAAGCTCAAATCTTCTTTCTGATATCCTTATGTTTAATTGTAAATAAAGTCTTCTGTGTTGAATAATGAAGTTCTTGTGTCTCTTTCCTTAGTATTTTGGCGTATGTTTTCTTTTTCTAGAAACTGAGTTTATAAACTGATGAATAACTGAGCCTATAGCTAACCTCGTTAAATTGTTGTACTCTGGCACACCACAGCTTCCTAGAAGGGCATGTTGCTATGTGAAACATTAGAAATACCAGTGGCATACAACATTTACTGTGTCTGTTGGTCAGAACACAGTGCTAATAACACCAGCATTGTGCATTCGATCCCCGTGTGGGCAATTCACTAAAGAGCTGGATTCAATGATCCTTGTGGGCCCCGTCCACCTCAGAATGTTCTGATTCTGTGATTTATCTTCTGGATCACAAAAAGGAGAAGACTTTGTGGAAAAAGGTGAGCACCAGCATGTCTAAACTGAAGCAATTTGAAAACAGACCCAGGAAGCCAAGCTCAGAGAGAGGCCTGTTTTCAAATCCCTTGAGCTGGACTTACTGACAGGATGATGTTAGCACATCCAGCTGCGCATTACGACATCCTTCCCGGGCTCTGCTGGCCCAGCATGTCAGGTAGGAGGCAAGACTGGCCATGCTCATGCCTCATGTTCCCCACCCACCCCATGTCCTGTGTGTGAAAATTGCTGGTGAAAGTCAGATCTGACCCGAGATCTAACAGCCCACACACACTGCAGAGCAGGTGTGCCAGCTCTTGATCTTTAACTGCAATTATGCATTTAAAGCCTGTCTTAAAACCTGTTCTTCCCACCTAGCCTACCACTGTCTGTTAAGGTAATATAACATACCCTGAAAAAGAAAGAAAATTAATGCCTTCTGTGTTCTTTTAACTGTGAGAGTAGTCAAGGGCTTGTTTTATTGACAGGTATACCCATCAGCATATTGAAAGAAAATAAATTTAATAACTAGTAAAATATGCTTACAGCATTTTTTTTCCTCAGTAGCCATATAAAAACAAACCAGAAAGACAAATGACTTGCACATACCAAATGCAATCTGCATTTGTAAATAAATGCCATTCATTTTCTATTCTCTGTTCCCTCTTTGCCTATCAGTTGGCCCTGATGCTCTGTGGTTTCACCCTCTCCCAGCAGTACCCGAGGGAGGCAGGGATTTACAGCCCACCCAGACAACATCAGGCTGGGCCCTTTCTCAGCTCTTATTTTGTGAGAAAAGAAGCCAAATGCTTTGCAGCGGGCGCCACCCAAAGGACATCCAGGTTCTCACAAGTTCTCCTGCTTCACTTCAGAAGCAGTCGAAAATTAGGCTGGCTGTAATTAAGTTTTGCTACCTTTGCCAGTTAACATCACCAGATACAATTACAACACTTGTAAAGCAGTACAACAAAAAGTCCATCGTAAGTGTTTGCTAGATGACAGATTGTTGAATGCAGCTCTAAGACAAATTTTAATGGCCATTAATAGTCTGTATTATTACAGTATTTTGCTAAGACCAGGTTTTCCTTTAACTTCTATGAATTGGTGTTTTTATAAAACACATGGTCGATATAAGTAGGCCCACACAAAGTTTCTGGGACTCTATTTCTTGCCCAGCATCTCTTGTGTAACACCAAGGATGTGTGGACAAATCAGGAATTTCACAGAGCTTTGTGTGTGCTCTTTCATGTGACGTAGTTTTTGGAGGTACCTTAAACACATTTGCAATTTAAACTCTACTAAAATATTTGTTTATAGGACTGGGAAAGTCACATTTTTGCCTTTACTTTGCCCTCATAATTTTTCCAACTGGAAAGCCCCCATGTGAATGCTTCTGAAGTTCAATTTCTTGATTGATTTAACTCCTTCATGATAGGAGCTAAAACCAGCAGCAGAAGGTAGAAGCCTGCTGGAGGTTCTCTTGAGTACAGACATTTCCTGTGCTTTTACCACAAATGTGGAAGCATATTCTTTTCCATGCATTCATTCCATAGGTGTAACTATCTTTATGCTGGTCAAACATCAGGTCTGTTTTGTAAAATCAGAAGTTATCACTACAGTTAAAGCACCCCCTCCACAAACACACACTGTGTTGTGGCAGGAGCTACATTTTATTCTGCAGTCTTGACAAGCTCACCCTGGTTGTCTTCAGCAGGATAAAATGAAGAACACTATTGACATTCACAGAGTCACACTGGCAGAAAAAAAAAAAGGGGAAAAATGTAACCAGGACCCTCTAATTATTTCCATTTTTCCTATGAGCAGTGGGGAGTGAATTAAGAAAGAACTTTTGGCAGAGCATATGTTTTAATTCAATGACAAGTCAGTGCAGTAAAGAGCTTAATTCAGGAAATCTATTCCAGTAGACATCTAATCTTCCAGGCAGCAGCCAAAGACTTCCCTGAGCATCCAGGAGCAACACCTGCTTTGCTGAATGAATGTACATATATGTCTTCTTGGTACAATCCTGAAGAAGTCTAATAGACTTACACAATTTTTCTAGCGGTAAAAATAAGTTAACAGCCAGAGGAATCAGCCAGAATGTGGAATATGTGCATTCCAAAAACTCCTATTCGTATGTGAATCCATTTGGATTACACTAATTCAGATGAAGAGTATGCTATGGTTGAGTTTATTTCTTCACAGGAAGCTAAAGTCCTAAAGGAAGATGGTATTTAATCCTCAAAGATGAAGGGGATTTTGGCTCTGTTGGGATACTGGTTGAGAGACAGAGGAGTCTTCATGCTGGTTTTAATTCTTACAGGGTTAAAATCAGAAGTAGTCAAAAAACCTAGAGCCAGAAACTCTCGGTTTCCCGTTCTGTCCTGGTGCAGAAACACTTAACACAAGTGCTAAATGCATCTTCTCCTCAAGGAAGGAGAAAGATGGACCAATTTTTGGAGTTTAGATGGTCTATTTCTTAGTACAGCACATTTTATGAATCCAGATGAAAAGCCAGATTTTACCCTGTGTTTCACCTGAATTCCTTTCTGGGGCCAAGCACCCCTTAGGCATTGGAGCTCCAACTGTAAAAACATTTAAGTACTTCTGTTTAAGGTTGCTTTGACCCCAAAGGGGGTGTTCTGTCTGGAATTCCTGAGTGAAGAGGCTGGTGGTCTCCAAAATTGTGCACAAAAATAAAGAAAGGCAAGTATACACAGATGGTTTAGTATGACAATGCCTTATGCCACTGCAGAATCTTTCAAGAGTGTATTTAACTCAAATTCATCTGCTAAGAGAAAGAGAGTCCTGCAATCCTTACTTCACAGCTTCAGGAACATGAATGATCAGTGGCCCTGGTTGTGGTGGTAGAGGTCAGATCACACCACATCAAAGCCTCCCAGACAGCAAATGAAAGCTGTTATTCCATAATATCTAATATCTCATTATTCACTAAAAGCTGAACATTGAATCCTATTAACATTCTCACAGGGGACTGAGACAGAAGAAGTCAAACAGATATCTGAGTTTAAACTATTTGTGAGTGGTTCTACCTCGAATTAATACATTTGATTTTGCATTTCAACCTCTCTAATACAGCACACAGTTTAGGCAACTATCTCTGATCAATCAGATCTGACTGAGACCTGTTAAAACATGTTATGAACCTTTCAATTTTTGACAAGTGGTTAAATTCACCTATTTTGTCTTCAAACCTAGGAGACCAGAAGTTCTCGGTGTTGCACAAAGGATGATGTATTTGTGGTGTCCATAGCTCGTGGTATAGAGCAATTGTAACAGTAACTCTTCCAAAACAAAACCCAAACAAATACAGGAGGTGGTGGGAGTGTTGCCTTTCCCTGGTCTTAAAATTAAGAGCTAAACATGGTTAAGGGAAAAGGGGTTTTTACCTTGGTATTTATTTAAGGATCCTTAAAGGTGCACACTCCATCCAGGTGGAATGCACCAAAAAGCACACTGAAATGCATCCCCATGATAAATCGCGTATACAATTTATAGGCCTTCCAAATTATCATATCTATCAAAGATTCCCCAATGAGAGGCTCGAATGAACTCCCCATCCAGAGGAATTCCCCCCTGGATGAGCCTATCTTCGTTTACAAAATGTGTTCTAGAAGGGACCTTGGTTTCTAGGGCTTTCTGGCCTCTAACTGCGAAGCCTCCAGGATGTTTGGTCTCCTGGCTTAACGGAATGTTAGCTCTAAGCTAACTTATCGGACTTAAGGAATTAAAAGTATGCATGCTAAAAGCACTTGAGAATATATATAAGCTATATAAAAGGGTATATAAAAGGTATATAAAAGAAAAGACAAAAAATTGTCAAGAAGACAGACAAGAAATGGCAGGGCTCCCTTCAGATGAATATGCTTTTCAGGACATCCTTTCCAGTAAAGCATTGCCTGTAAATACTATTTTCAAAGTAACTGCAGCTACATATTATCTTGCCATTGTGCCATTGCTTTTCCTCCCTCATTGTGCTAAAAGACCTGGCTGAGATGTACGTCAGTCTGGAACAGATTTTGCAGCTCTAATTGGCTGCTGAGCCTTGTTCGTGTACATTGCTGGGAAACGCTGATTGTCTATTTCAGCAACTCATCTACCGTGCTCTACTTTCTCCCTAATATATGGCTTTAAAGTAAAAATTACAAAGCTGGTGATGAAATGTAGAGGCAGAGAGGAATGAAGGGCATCTCACATGGTGATGGGAATGGCTTTTGACAAAACCCAACTGAACAGTCATATCAGCAGTTCTTGAGTGCCTCCTTGAAAAGTAATGAGGATAACAGCACTCTGGAAGACTAGGATAGGGAGAACAGGCGCAGATGCAGGTAGAGGTGTGCAGGCTGATAACTATAAAGTGAAAGGCGGGGTGAAGAGCTTCACAAGAACTAGAAAGCTGAACACAGCAAGCCTTGTTCACTGCACAGGTTGGGACACCACAAACTTCGTATCACTAGTGAGTTTTCTGCCCACCAGCTGCAAACTGCTCACTACTGATACTCTTACCAAGTGTGGGTGTGTGCCTAACATGTGCAAACAAACCAGGGAAAGCAGGAATGCTTAGAGCAGTCTCAGTTGCCTATCTATATAGAAGCAATAAATCTCAGGACAACTCATTTTTATTAGTATCTAGTTTATGAAGGCATGGGTCTCCCATCGAGTCCATATCATACCACTCATCACTGACGGGTACCTCAAATATCCCAGAGGATGTTGTATGAGAAGTCTAGATAATTTTACGAACTTTTTCTATACCTGCAGTTTTCAGGACTGGGCTTTTTAACACAGTTACTGAGCTGAAAACCAGGCAGAAAGAGAGGTCATGAGTACAGGAGGCCAAAAAAGTCCTGTGGGAGGTTAGTCACTTAGACTATATTTCTAGCTTTGGCAAAGTCCCTCTGAGACAGCTGGCCTTTCCTGTCCCCCCGTCTCAGACCCCCAATCCTCCGTTGATGAGCAGCCAAGTTACATCATTCATTGGTATAGGACCAAGTATTTAAAATTTAAATCCTTTTCTGTTCTTTCTTCACACCTGAGCCCTTTTATTGTACCTCCCCTAAACCTCTTCTTAGGCAGAAGGAATGGATTGCCAGGATATCCAGCTAAACAATTCAGGAGCAATTTTCTATTAACTTGTCTTGCTAATCTCTTCTAAGTTTTCTTTTCACAGTCACTTCTTGGATATTCCAAAACAGTGTTTTGGAAGAAATGCTCTCTTGCAGCCTGAAACCCTGAATGCCATGGTTAGGTGTAAAAATGCATATTTTACTGTGTTGAAAATATTGAGTGTTTTTGTTGTATTGAGTTTGTGTGGCAATGTTTTGATAGCAGAGGGATACAAGGGTGGCTTCTGTGAGAAGTTGCCAGATGCTTCCTCTGTGTCTGACAGAGCCAATGCCAGTTGTCTCCAAGATGGACCCACTGCTGGCCAAGGCTGAGCCCATCAGCCACAGTGGTAGTGCCTCTGGGATAACATAGTAAAGAAGGGAAAAAAGTTGCTGCGCAGGAGGAATTGCAGCTGGAGAGAGGAGTGAGAATATGTGAGAGAAACAGCCCTGCAGACACCCAGGTCAGTTCAAAGGAGGGGCAGGAGGTGCTCCCGGTGCTGGAGCAGATTCCCCTGCAGCCCGTGGTGAGGCAGCTGTGCCCTGCAGCCCGAGGAGGTCCATGGAGGAGCAGAGATCCGCCTGCAGTGTGGAAGACCCCATGCCAGAGCACACGGATGCCCAAAGGAGGCTGTGGCATTGTGGGAAGCCCGTTGTAGAGCAGGTTTGCTGGCAGGACTTGTGACCCTGTGCGGCACTGTAGCATTGTGTTCCTGAAGGACTTCAGCCCATGGAAGGGATGCACACTGGAGCAGCTCATGAAGAACTGTAGCTTGTGGGAAGGAACCCATGTGGAGGACTGTCTCCCATGGGACTGAGCCCACCCTGGAGCAGGAGAAGACTGTGAAGAGCTCTTCCCCCAAGGAGGAAGAGGCAGCAGAGGGAACATGTGATGAAATGACCACAACCTCCACTCTCTGCCCCCCTGTGCCACTTGCAGGATGGAAGTAGAGTTGGGCATAAAGTTATGGCCAGTAAGAAGGGAGGGGTGGGGGACAGGTATTTCTAACATTTGGGTTTATTTCCCATTATCCTACTCTGATTTAATTGGTAATACATTAAACTTGTTTCCCTGAGTCAGGTTTATTTTGCCCCGGATGGTAACTGGTGACTGATGTCTCCCTGTCCTTAACTTCACCCTTGAGCTTTTCATTGTATTTCGTCTCCCCTACCCAGCTGGGGAGGGAAGGGATAGACTGGCTTTGGTAGGCACCTGATGTGCAGCCACAGTGGTCCACATGCATCCATACAGCAAATCTTGGGAATGCCACACATCCAGCAGAAGTGGCACAGATCCGTGCTTTACAACTCTCTGAGTCATGGTTCGTGGTGTGAGAGTAATGTGCAAACTGTGGAGCACTCCCAAAGGCAACCAGTGAAAAATTTTGAATGAGAAATGAGAGTTCCGTATTTGCATTCTGTTTTCAAGCAAATATTGAGCTGAAAGAAGAGACACTGTGCAAGGGAACACCTGCAGCTTGTTCTTTCTGCATTTACAGGGAGGGAGTACCAAGGACTCTTCCCTGAATTCTCCTGCAGCCGGGAAAGGACAATGAAAGAGCTGAGACTTTCAAATTTCTACTACTGTGCCCTCACAACATTGATTCCTGCTCCTTTAGAAAAAGAAGGAAGGAGACTGCAGAGTTCTAATTCAACTTTCTTTCTTCCATTGAGTAATAATCATCCAACCTAACATTTCTGAACCCTCTGCTTCCATTCCCATTTGTTTAATTCTGGGAATCTCAACTTCCCAGTTTCATAATGCAGTCTCAGTGATATTCAGTAGATGGCAGTACAATATCTAGACAGCCCCAAATTCTCGAAATATCCTGAAATACCCTGTCCAGAACGGCTCACCCTGCGCCGGGTTTTGGGTTGGATACACTTGGGCCTTCAGCTGAGGACCCTTTCATTTCACATTAATCCGGAGCATAAAAAATGCACCTCATGTCATTGCCTCACACAGTGTGGATGGTTGCAACATTTCCATAATAAACAAATATTATAGAGCCCTTACCACACCATCAGAGCATCAGCTCTCACTTTTCCTTTTCTCCATCCAAAAAACTCACCTGCTGTGATTCTCCCTGCTTTCTGTGGCTGTAAGGACACCTGACCATGACCACAAGCATTTCATCTCAGTTTTACTAGAAATGCTGTCATGTCTAGAAATGGCTCTGTATGTATTTATGTAATTTTGTATTTAAGATATTTGCTTAAATGGGGATACAGTATAGTTCTCAGACATTCTGTTGTAAAACAAGGCTCTAACCATTAAATGGTATCTTGCCTTTACTGCAGGACGTGTTTGGTTGCAGAGAAAGGAGGTTATGTTTCTATTTTTTGCATATGGGAAGAACAAACATATTTACAAAAAAAAAGCCATATATTTATAGGTTGGGAAAGCATATAATAACAATATCCAATTAATAAGATGCCCATGATAGCAGTTTTGAATGACTGGAATAAAAAAAAAAAAACAAACCCAAAACTTGTAAATTGCAAACTTGACTTTTAGCCTGCCTTCAAAAATGTGTCTACAGAATTTTCTGTAGGGTTTTCAGAATAAGCAGGATATGAGCCATTTCTGACCCTTATTGTCAAACCAACAGTTAAAGCCCTGGTGAGAAGCAACACCTCAGCAAGCTGGACAGGTCTTCATGAAATTATGGTTAGACTACTATTAACCTATGTCCATTATTTATGGAAATAATGTATTTATCTATCCCTCTTTGTGTATTTTTCAAACCTAATATATATGCACTTCATGGAGTTATGAAGATACGATAGCAGTCTCCATTATTTAGAAAATCAAACTTCTTAAAATTTTTTATTTCTTTTGGTAAAAAAATTATTCAAAATATAAAAGATTTTTGACAAGAAATTTGAAAGGATTTCTCAAAAATTTGCTTCCCTCAAAAAAAAAAAAAAAAAAAATTATTTCAAACAAATTTTTTGTATTGATGTGATTCAGGGCAAATATGAGAAATTTTGAGTCCTTCCTGAATTTCAATCGCACTAGAATTGAAGATGTCATCAAAGAAGGAAAAATAAGTTTTTGTTGGGTTTAACCACCTTGATTTCCAGGACTGAATATTTGTGGATGTGTGGAAGGATAATATGTATATCTGTTTGTGATCTTACATATAATTACTGACACAAAGAGAAATGTTGGAGTCTCTGCCTGAGAAATCATGGGCTAGGATGTCTCATACCCATGAGATGGCATCTTAATACATAGGTGAGTGAAACCACTTGTAATACTCAAAAGACCCTTTGAAATGATGGAATATCAGCTTGTTTTTCAAAATCAGACAGCTTGAATTATATGGACAGAGAGTCAGAACTTGAGTCTAAGTCATTTCTCAGAGCAATAAGGACCAAAATGTTACATCAGAAGTTCTCTGTGCCGCAAAACAGCCAATTGCTGGGCTTATTCAGGTTTCTCTCTCTGTTTGTATTTGCAACATGCATATGTGGATGTCCTAAAGTTATGATTTCAGTTGGCTGACCCACAACTGGTATGAGGAGCATACTGAATGTAAACGTGTAACAGTCTATGTTATGGAAGTTTCTGGTGACAATTTTAGAATGAGAATTCAATACTAATTTAACTGTAATCTAGTATAAAATTTCTCTTATGGCCTTTTCCTGTATATAATTACCATATTGTCTTTTCATAAATTTTAAACAAGAAACCTCTACCTTTGACTACTAACTAAAATTAGTTTTTGGCATGCCTGCCTTTCACTGAAGAAAATTGAGTTTTAAATAGCTTTACGCTTACAAACTGAACTTGGTACAGTGATAATCCTGTGGGGACCTGGTACCAACCATAGTGAAGGCTTTTGTGTTGTGTTGTGCTCTAGAAACTTGTATCCATTACCCAAATTAGCTCCAGAAATGAGCTTTGCAGCAAGTCTTCCCTGATTGAAGCTCAGCACGTGGTAGTTTATCTCCCTGATGAAGACTAATCCTCATGCTGGGTGGCTGGAGGGCAGGGAGAGCATTTCCAGGTCTGAGTAGGTGGTGGAGGCGTTTTAAAATGACAGATTTACAGTGTGCATTAAACTTCCTCCATTATTTGCTTTTCCAAAGGAGATTTCATAGGCAGCTGCCATCATGCGAATTCATCTCCAGCTGCTGGCTCCCCAGGGAGCACACACAGCTGCTGACGTACAAAATATTGTCTTTTGCCGCTTCTGTCCTGTCACTCTGCTTCCTCCAGCCCTCAGCAGTGGCTGCCATTGGATCCTCCAGCCAGGCATTGACAACCAGCAAAAAAAGCCATGTTCAGAAGCAGAAGTCACTGCACACATGACATCATTACTGCACACCCACATAAACGAGAATGAAAAATAAAATTGCTTCACCTTGTACAAGGCTGGAACTCTCCATTACACCATCTGCAAACACACCCATGACATCCTGTGCTACATCACACTCTCCTCACCTATTTCTTCTGCCTTGATAAACACCCATTGCTTTGATAATGATTCCAGCTCCCTGCACAACCTTTCCTGGAATCCCCAAATAATCAGTGGTGGGGGTTTAAAGTCAGATGGCGGTGAGGCAACAGAAACACATTTGGGTTATGGCCCTTCAGTTGGGCATGGCCCCACACTCTTGAGCAACTTTACTGTCATAAATAAACAAAATAAAAGTGAATGCAATAGGGGAAGATATGCACAAACATGGCTTTGGACATGGTCTGTATTTTCCCTGCATAATTCAGCCCCACACACAAGACTGATAACGTCTTTAAGCTCCCATCAGCCCCTCTGCTTGAAGAAACCTTGGTTTCAGTGAAAATATGTGTGTCCAGGGCTTTTCCACATGGAATATTAGGTATTTATTCAGTGTGTGCCAACAGTTTAGTTAGAACATAGGGTGACATTTCGGTGCAGAGTGCTGTAGAGCCTGAGATGGGCAGCCTCAAGTCCTGGCAGTTGGACTGCAAAAGGCACAGGCGTTTCCTGGTGTCATAAATTTCTGAACATTACAGGATTAGGGAAAGGACTGGAAGAGTCAGAGGTTTCTTGGCAGGACTGAGGCATTTTATAACTGTGCTACCAAAAGATAAAAACCCTTTACACCTTTTCCAGGCCATGGTCCTTGCTCTTGGTGGTCACAAGTGGCACTCAGAGAGGGCCTTCCCTCAGGCAGCAGTACTGTCTTCTGCAGCTTGAAGCTCCACAGACAGGGCATTCACTCCCAAAGGTTCACAGAGATCCAACTGCTGCAGCACTGCTTACATCTGTGACTTCTAATAATTTCAGTGGATCTTAAACAACAGTTAGTCAGCTACCCCTGGACCTTGGGCCCAAGGCTCAGGTTGCTTTGGTTGTAATGAGCTGTGAAAACGTGAGCCTGTGGTAAGGGATCATAATGTCTACAGACACCCACCTTATCCAAAGAGCAGCTGAGGAGTATAACCCAAACCTACCTACAATGGATGCCATTTCAACAGCACAGGTTTGGATGGCAAACCACACATGAACTACTGCACATGGTGACCTGCTCTGCCTTCGAGTAGATGGCCCACTCCACCTCCCACAAATCCAATGGAAATTTTTCCGTTACTGCAGTCAGTGCCAGTTCAAGACATTTGGCCTTAATGATAGGTTTCTTGCAAATGAAAATTCATCCACTTTGTCTTGTTTCTGCCTTCAGAGATTGTGCTGCAAACGAGAAGGTATGAAAGCAGCAAAAATTAAGCAAAGCTCTAAATTATGCCTCCCAGTAAAAGATTTTGCTCTTTCTTTTATGCATTTTTCTACTGAAAATCAGTGGTTTGCAGTCAAAAGTCGATAAATGTATTTTAAGCATCTGGAGAAATCATAGTCCAAAATAAATTGTGTGCTTTACGTATTGTTTAGCTCTGGTGTGGTCACTTGATTCCTGAGGAATGAACGCATTCTGTGTGTGTAGGACAAACTCTTCACCCTAAGAATGCAATCTAGCAAACCAGCTGTCTAAGGTTTTAGCCAGCAGAACAGGAGAAATAAAACAAACTAGAAAGCTGTATTTACAGCTGCATTAACACTTAATAACATGAATCTCTTTCAGACTCAAGAGCAAAACCGACCTTTAAGAGTAGCAAACTTGGAATATAAATGCAAAACACAGCCTGATTCTGAAAGCTCTGATAGAAGGCAGGTTTTATTCTTACAGTGCTTGTCAAGCTTTGGACTTGGAACCACAAAGCTCTTTGCTTGCAGAGCATTTCCAGGCAGATGATAAATCTGCCTACTTTGTGCTGTTTAATATGACAGCGTGGCTCATGCAATTCTTCTAAGCAGTGAAAATACGCCCTAGACTGAAAGATTGTGTCACAGATAAAGGATATCCCTCTTGCATTGTTTTTGTTTTTCACAAGGATGCTAAGGATATTGAAATGCTCCAGGCTCAGGCACATATGGTCACTTATTGATTGACTCTGTAGATCCAGTTACAGCAGGTGACATTATATGCTCTCCTCCCTAATTACTTAATGAAATCCCCTTGGGCTGCAACAATTTCCATATCAAAGTGGGTGGTTCTTACATAAATATAATGACTGGAGCTGAAGCAATTCTTTTAAAAGCAGTGGCATAAGGCCAAAGGCCATTTCCTCCAATTAAATTAGGTAATTTAAAATCAAGTTTGATCAGGTGCTGTGGTCACAGAGGTGTGCTGGGTAGTCTGAGTTGTCAGATAAAGAACGTTAAGTTTGTGTATCTCTTCTGTTGCAGTGGTCTGGAAGCTGGAAAAGGTGGAGGAAGCAATTCCTGGGAGCAGATCCCCAGCAACATAAAGAGGTCAATGATCATTCAGGCGTATCTTCTGGAGTCAAGCAACTTAGTTATCACTGCAGCCTTTCAGCTGTCCTGCCTTGTGACTCCTACCTCTTCCCTGCCTTGCTGACCTAGAAAGAGGCCATCACTTGTGTATCTGACCAGGGCCGAGAGCAGAGGACTGGCCTGGTGCTTAGACCACCAAGTGCTGTCATGGTGCAATATGAAAGAAGCACCTCCACTCACAATATTTGCTGTGTTTAGGGCTGCCCAGCACTAGAGAGAAAGTTTTGGGTTTTATCTTGGAATTAATCTTTCATGTTGCTATGTGTATCATGGGATCTACCTTCAGGAGAACTGTCTCTTCAATATATTGCATCTCTCTCTGGATGCCTAAATCAAAAATCCCACTTGACCTATTTCCTGGCAACAATCAGCTAAGTGTCATCTGCCCATAGGTGAGCATAGCAGTCACCTAAGCTCTTAGGAGTTTTGAGGATTTCCACAGCAGGTATTCTTTCAGTTAAAAAGTATGAATCTGTAGTTGTTGTCAGATTATGTACAAGCCCAGTTAAACACATCCAGAGGAAGAATCCTCTCTTCCTCCCTTTTCAGTCACAGGTCATGGTCTAACTCAAATGCCAATTGCTCCCCAAACAGAAGATATTTTTTTTTTGCTTCTCTCAACCAGATTGAGATTAGCTCTCTTGTTCCATCTTGAGCAGGGGTATCTAAGTATCTCGTGCTGGTGTTGTTTGGCTCTGCATGGAAAAAATGAAAGGAAAAAAGAAACCTCAAAAGCCTCAGTTGCACAGTGTTCAGGACTGTCACCTGACAGAAAAACCAACACTCTGCTCTCTTTGAGCGTTTAAACCTCCCTCTTGTACTGATTGCACTGAAAGTCCAGCCCAGAGCTTCCTTCTAGCTCATACTATGCAGAACAGCCTAATGTTGTGGCCTGAGACTCGCTCAACACCTCTTGCTCAAGACGGAGAACTGACAGCAGTAAATCCTGAATGAATGAATCAATGAGATCTGCATTCATGTGACACGTCCTTCTGCAACAATTTGAAACTTACTCCTGCAGAGAGTGTGTTAATGTTTATTTGAAAGCCCTTTGACCTCACTGAGGTATTGTTTTCCTCAGTGTATTGGGCAATAAACAGCTGTATCAATATTACCTTAACAGAAAAGTGCTTTCTCTGTATCAGTTCTCTTTTTTTTGTGTGTGTTTTCTCCAGCCCATGGGCTGCAAAAAAATTTTTCTTTGTAAATTCAGATTTAAAACTGGAGGCAAAAGGGAACCTGCTGCTATTTTACAAACATGCAGCTACATCCATGGCAATGGCTGAACTGTGGTCAGCTTGCTCATCTCACTGGAAATCACTGTGCAGTGGTAGGATGCTCCTGCAGGCTTTACAGCAGCCAGCTAGCACACACCAGCTAAGTCCAAGCCACCTTCCCAAGCCTAGTTATAAACTACCAGCAATTGTTTGCTTACGAGCAGAATATGGGTACTGTATAGATATACATTGTGTTTATTTGCTATAACTCATTTTTCAGCAGCTTGAACCCTTTTTTTATCTTTGTGGGAAGGCCAGTATGCAATGTGGGTTCAGTGGTGATAAGAGAAGCTGAAAATATTTGGGGTTAAATGTCCTTTGAGACTTGCATTTTCATTTCAGCTGTTGCTATGCGTGTGTAGCTGTCCACAGACCAGAGTGTGAGATTTGGAATGACATATTCATTTTGAATTACAACCAATTTTCTGACCAGTCAAATGAAAATATAAATTCAGGCTGTGCTCAACTGTGTCTGCAGCTCTGCCATATTAATTAAATGACATGTTTCTTTGAGTCAATGGACCCAAGTGAGTTATGGACAACAAGCAAAGAAAAACACAGAACCACCCTGCAAAGACAGTTAAAGAGATCAAGGGTCAAGATTTGTGGCAGCAAGAAAAATTAAACTTCACAACTGGTAGAAATTCCTTTATTAAGGAAGACAAAATAACCTTCAGAGGTACAAAGCCCTAGTACATTGCCAAGTAGCTGTAACCTATGGCAATGGAAGGGATTTTTAAAATTTACGTTTTTAAAATTTTTTATCCTTAAAATCAGCTTACTATTTAGTTAGAGGTGCACTATTAATAGTTTCTAGTCCAGGACTGAACTGTAGAACTGGCTCATTTTACAATTTTTAAGTGTGGAGGCACTTTGTAAACCCAAATTTTAAGTAGTCTCTGATCAACAGTAAGAAGAATGTGAGCCATATGCTCGTTAATGTAATGCAGCATGTTCTAGCACCATCTAGCCGACTTTAAAGGCAACTTCAAGGCAGCAAACAGGTCCCAGCTGCCACAATTCGTCAGACTGGCAATAATGGTGTTGCTGTAGTTGATGGACTAAAGAGCACTGTCACAGGACAGCCAGGGTTACAAATTCATCCCTGTCTCCTCGTTTTGTTTAGGACTGCACCCATTCCTGAAAAAAAAAGGGGTTCTTCCTACAAGGGGGAACATCCAGTGAAGAAAGTGTTTAGCAATCTTACTAATCACCCAGAGTAGAGGAAATAACCCAGGGCTCTGGGGTATGGAGATGATGGAGAGGAATAAAATTATCACAGTTATGATAGGGATTTATCAAATAAAATCAATGTCAGAGTGCATTTTAATTTTTACATAATATCAGAATGTGTAGGAAATAATTTAATTCTAGTTTTGGGTTTTGATTTTTTCTTAATGTTACTGAGATAATTTTTCTCCTGTTTTTTTCTTGAAATATATATTCTGACTATTTCCTCATTAATGTGTGTTTGCAATAATCTAAGTTTGTATATGGCAACTATGGCCATAGTAACCTAAAATAAATAACACAGAAGATAAATTTTCTTCTCAGTGATTTGGAATGAATTTATGAAGAGAGTTTATAGATCACCCTTGACCAGGTGGTGAGAAAGATTTCCAATTCAGAAGACCCTGGACACAGGAAAAGGAGACTGAGCATGGTTCTCAGAAAGCTAAATCCCACAGGCCCTATTCAGCCCTCACTCATCCAAGCTGAGTAACGTCAGTAGGAGTTTTCACTACGAACCTGGCTTAAGGAACTGAGAAAGGGACTACATTGGACTGGGCTGTGATTTAATAAGTCTTCAAGGAAATACTTGCTGCATCTTTCCTAGGATGTGTGGATAGGAATTGCTAGATTATGACTGCATTAGCTAAAGAGTTTATGACATTGCATGAGACTCAGGGTATTTTAGCATGAACTGCCTGGACTTGAATTCTGATTCTTTCATGAATTATATATTTTCTGCTTTCTTCCAGTAGCTAAATTTCAAGTTGAAAGTATATTTGACCTTGTTTAGTGAAATAAAGGTGTGCAGCATGCTGTAAACATTCAAGAAACTATTCTCAAATCTTACAGCTGAAAAAGGTCACTGCCAAGCATTATTTGCAAATCAGAGCTCCCGGTTGATGCACCAACCTTCCAAGTGCTGTGCCCTTCTTTGGGATGTTGGTATGACCCAACTCTGTGCAATTTAGTGCTCTGTCCTCATGGAGGGACTTGAAATAGTGGCCTAGACCCAATGGTTGCTTTGCAAAATTCTGGTGATGAAAAGCAGCTGTGAATTGACTTAATCAACGAGTTAAATGGTGTTTATGACAGTCTCAGCTTTCTGGGACAACAGAAAGTAGTTTGAGTAAACCGAAGGAGAGGCCCAGAGTTGCCAGTCTGAGGCAAAGGAGGGGGGACTGCACTGTTTCCTTCTCTTCCCGCACTGATAAGTGAGGCAAAATCTGGTGTAAACAGGGCCGGGGGGATGCCGCATCTGGCATGGCACGACACTGTCTGCCACACTCAGCTCTGCCTTCACAGCCAGGAACAGCTCAGTCAACAGCAGTTACTTCAGAGGTTTCCCTCAGAGTGAGATTTATTCTTGGCACCCCAACCTGAGTGCTCTCAACGCAGGAAGGCTTGTACCATTTCCAAGATTTCTGCTGGCTGAATTTACAGTTGGCTGGAGGATACAGGGGAAGTTTCTGTTCAGCTTATATGGTTTTCACCATCGTGTTGTTAGCTCCTTTCAAAATAACAGCTTGCCTTCTTGACAGGAACGAATAAACTGGCAAGGCAATTCTTTCTTTGTTAATCTCTAGCTGGTCTCCAGCAACACTAGAAAATGAACCGTCTCTAACTCCATTTAGGGCTCCTTGGCCAGTGTGAACTGCACCACAACAGCCCCTCTGCAGGGAGATGACTAACCTTCTCCAGAGGGCCAGGTGGTTACCAAATGGCACCAAACATCATTCTTTGCTTCTGGAGCCCTGGATAGCTCACCAGGCATGGTATTCTCTGCTTGAACCATTTTCTGTTAGCTAAGACATCACTTGGTGGAAGACACACCACAGGACAGATCCATGCATAGGAAAAACCCATATATAGGTAAATATCATTAATCTTTCTAATCCTTAGAAAACTTGCAAAAGGAAAAAACTTGTAAGCTCCTTTTTGCCCCACATATCTGAAGGAGGCACCTGGATTTATTGCTGTAATAATAAAAACCATCTTTCTCTTCTGTGGCAAAGGCTTTTAATCTTTCCCTCCAAAGAAAGCAGCCTTAGGAACAATTTTTGTTCTCACTGTTTTGGATATCATGGAATAATTATTTTTATTATTAACCCGAGTTACCAAATTATTTCTCCTACAGGTAATTTAGCTGAAAGTGTTTAAGACTGACAATCTGAAAAATAGGTCTGTATAATATCATCTATTGATATTTTTTATCTATATCCTTTTCTTTGTCTCAAGTTCCCCAAAACAAAGTCCTTTAGCTTGGGTACTTGTAGTGTCAGGCATGGAATAAAGAGCACTCTGCAACGTGAATGTAGTGCTGAAAAAACCAGAATAAAATATTATTTTAATGTTTCTTCAGTGTGAAATATACACGTAGCTAGTAGTCTAGTCACAATCCTACTTCTTAAGCTCAAAGGCTACAAACACCTTGGAGGTGTTTTATACTTTTTGTATTTTGTTTGCTAACTGACGCTAGAAAGCAAAGAAACTTGATGAAGCAAATAAAGTGCAGCATCTTTTGAAGATTATAATAGGTAACATATTTCAGAGTATTGGTGTGAAAAGGGGTTGTGATGACAACAGTTAAATTAAAGTGAGACTATTAGCATGAGTTCAGCTGAGGAAAGGAAAAGGAATAAAGAAGAGTCCATACAGAGAAGAAGGAGTAGAACCCTAGAGGAAGAAGAGCTTTTGAAGGAGGAAATGGCTTAATTTTTAACCAAAATTAACGGGGGCATAAAATCTCTTGAAAGGGCTCAACTGGAATCTCATTGTGAGCAGTGAAAGGACCTTAGTTTTGGTGAGCTTTGACCTATGGGAAAATTGGGCTTTCAAGGCTGATTTAAGAACAATATTTTTCTATCATATAACAGCATGCAGTAGTGAGGAAATGTTCACAGTGTTCATGTAAAGACCGTGGCATGTTCCGTTGCTGTTTATTTCTGGGGTCCTGTTCTTCTCTCTGTACCATTTTGAGCAAAGCCTTACACATATTAAAAGTTTTTTTCCAAATATTGAATCAACTAATGAAATTTCTTAGGCAGATATCATAGGCAAAACTGTATGTAATACAGCTTTTACTGAGGTCTTATTATACAAAAATCCTGAAAGGATGCCCTGGACATCGTGTTCTAAGTCATCAGCTTGAAAAAAATATGAACTGCATGACTCTTAGGGGCCTTTGAAATGCAGAGAGGGAGAGCAGATACTGGAAAAAAGACTACTGCAAAGAGCCAAGAAACAGCAACTGTCCAAAGAGTTGTGAACCTAAGGTTAAGCAAATGCATTTTTCTTATTCCTTCCCCACGCTGCATGTTGCTGTACAAGCTAGAAAACAATCTTTTTCATCAACTCTCATTTACCATAGACAACAATAATGGCCATTTTTTAATTTGGCTTTTCTTTCCCTAAAATCCTTTGGAAAAAAATAGATGGCTCTATAAAACGCTGGAGATGTTGAAATCCCTTGGCCTAAACTGTCTTGAACGTGGAGCTCAGCAAACATTCAGGTTCATTTATAAGGCTGGCATAGGAGGCTGTTCGTTTATAAGGCATTCAAATCAGGAATAATGAAGATGATAGAGTGCTAAGAATACACAAATGCTGTTTGCTTTGTAAAGCTGTATATGGAATCCAATAATGAGTCCTGGGATACAGGACAGTCTATCACTGTAGAGTAATTATTTGTTGACTGCTGAGCCAGCTGTGTTGAATTTGCTTCTTGGAGTGTTCAGAATGCCAAAGCATCCTTAAATCTCAGTCTTTAGTTTAGATTACATGTTAAATGACAGCCCATTTTTTACTACTTACGCTGTGCTAGTGCTCCTGATGCTAGAAGGAAATTCTTGTTGAGATAGTACAGAACAAGGTAAGTTAGAAAGGAGAGTGAATAGAAGAGCTTCTGTTGACTGATTACTTGTCTTTAAAATGCTTTCAGAGATGGTAACTGCAATACCTACAAGCTGTTGATGTCTTGGGACTGCGAGGGCTGATTCTGCCCTCATGGAAAAAGAAAAGGATGTACATTAATGTTAAAGAAAGGTAAGTACTGCACGGACAGGAAAGCTCCTCAGTATGCAGGTAGCTGTATGCATGCACATATACCTGGGACCTGCTGGTGACCCGCACAGACCTACATCTGTGTGTAGTTTTACTTGGCCTCATAGCACATGAAGTCACTTCTCCCCAGAGCATCTTGGGGAGCACGAGACTGACTTAGCAAACCACTTTGCAGTGCAAAGGATAAAGAAACACTGGTCTCCTGAGACCTAGTCCATTGCTTTAGGCAAAAGCCACAATACCACTACCTGTTTTTTTACGGCCTGCACCACAGAATTACATCTGCTGACTTAATTCTGGAGGCAAAAATTAATTCCAGAGGCAACAATAATCTGTCAGCATTGGGAGCCACACCAGTGTTGGCAGTCCCTCCTCTGCAGGCAACATTTTTTGCTGGTCGCTGACTGTTTTGGGCTCGGCTCAAGGATGCACAGCGTCTTATGCAGACGTCCAGATGAGGCTGCAGCAGAAAGCGGCTGGCTCCTGCTCCGAGGAGCGAACCCCAAACTGAGGGTGTAAGCACGCGTCAGCTGAAGTAAAGAGGCAGAGAGGGACCTTTTGTGTGGATTCCGGGCAGTTTATTACCCTGAAGAGTCCAGGGACAAAAGACGATCTGAGGGTAGTGTCCGAGGATTTTTGTATCAGGGTAAACAAGGGGTGGATAGAGCAAGGGAGTACAACTAAGCGGGAGAATATGGGGAGTGGAGTGAAAAGGGATACGGCTAATGAGGGTAACAGGGGCAGTACATATGTAAGAGGGCATTATCATTAAACTAGGAGGGGAACAACTACATCAATAATACTAAAACCTTCAAACAGAAGCCCCAGAGCTTGTGGGAAGTCTCTCTGTTAAAGAGGGGGGTTAAACCTCGGTGCCCCCGGCAGTCACCCACCAGGGGTTGCGGTCCTGCGGTCCATCACCGGCTGCCACAGTGGCCACAGCCACCGCAACAGGTCACCTCCAGGCTTCTGTGGCTGCCTGGAGGAGTCTGTGCTTGACACTGCTCAGTCCCATGAGGAAGGGTCTGAGTTCTGAATCCTGCATTTACTCAAAGGGAAACCTTAGAAATGTCTTGCTGCCAGAAGGGAGGCCCTGGAAAAAGCAGTGACTCCCAATGGAGGAGAAAAAAAAGTGATCTAACAGAAATTTGAAAGACAAGGGAGAAGCATCAGACCCTCAGAGTTCTCACATCTGATGTCCAAAGAAGTCCCATGTCTTGCTTTGCCACTGCTCAGAGCCAAGGAATCAAAACCTTAAGTCCTGAACCCTACAGGAGAGGGCAAAAAAGAGTCAGGGAAGAAGATCAGCAGAAGACAACTGAGCAGGATGGAGAGAGGATCAGACATTGGAAAAGCTTTCTCACGGTGTAAAACTCTGTAAATGTCCATCTGTTTTGGAGCCTTATCCAAACATTTCTTACAACATGTGGGAGTGCTTGAAAACTCAGCTTCTGACCCAGACTGGTCTGAGTGCTGAGCAGGTAACTATCCAATATCAGCACATCTAGGAACCAGCCAGCATGGAAATCCTGGGGTGAGGTCATCTTATCTACTCACACCTCATAAAGCCTTACAGCAACCTATCTATCTGGGAAATCAAAATCTGCATTTAACGATTCAGAACCTTGTTATGAAGGTCAGTATTTGTGACATTTAATTTTAAATTATTATCCCTCTTCTTCCATAAGAAGAGGACCTATGCTTTCTTGTTAAAACCCATCTGGAAAAACAGCCAGTAAGAAGAGCAGCAACACTGCTCAGATGATAGCTGCAGGAAAAAGGAGCATACTGTAGGTGTCAGAGAGGTTATTTCACTCCAAGTACAAGCCAGGAAACTGGAAGAGAGCTGTGATTCCCTGTGGTGCAACCCCAGCAGCCTGTCCTCCCTGCAGAGACACCTGGAGAAGGCCAGGAGTCTCAGCCGAAAGAATCAGGATTTCACAGAATGTGTTTTTTTGGTTTTTTTTTGTTGGTGTGTGTGTGTGTTTTGGTTTGGCTTTTTTTTCCCCCCAGTGTAATAAAAGCAAAAAGCATTTACACTTCACTCCCCTTGTTTAGTCAGACATTTCTGATTTACTTTATACTCTTAGGAGAAAACAAATTTTTTTCTTCTCTTTTTTTTTACAATGAATAAAAATTAACCTGCTTTTATGCAAGGCGCTTATATGGGATAATTTCCGAAAGAATTACTCTCTGACTCCTCATGAGATCCTTGGTATCTCTGTGACTGGAGGTTCAGTCCCTAGCAGGGCTCGGAACCGACCAGCTACAAGAGCTGATGCTCCAAATATTTTCTTGAACTTATTTAGAAAATCTAGGGAATTGCTTTTCAGGTTCTTTTTTAAAACAAAAGAAAAAAGATCCTTTTTTTAATGCATATCCATAATGGGGAAACCAACAAATTTTTAAGATGTTGCAACACACTTTATTTTGTCGGGCATTTTAGATATTTAATTAAATAGCACTATGTTAAACTACATTTTGTTCTTTCTTACACGCTATATGATGCATATTCACTGTCATGACAGTTTCATCATGCTAGGAACCTATACACATACCTACAGTTTTAAAACCAAGATTTTCTTAATGAAACACGCATATCTACAGTAACAACAATTGCAAAGAACACATTGTTAGGTCAAGATTTCAGCAAACTTTACAAACTACACAAAATAAAAAAGAAAAAAAAATACCAGTACACAGTGAAGTTCTTAGCAGAGAACATATCTTTACATTTGGTGAAGTTACGCCTAGAAGTCATTTTGCTTTTGCATTTTTTTAGGAATAAAATTATATACATTATTTAGTAATCCTCAAAATAGGAATTATTAAATAGCACAAATAATATTACAATCTTAAGTTTTGGTGTTACCTACAGTAGAGGGGTTACTTTAAACAAAAATTGCAGTTCGTCTATTCTGTACATTTAAGGCCAAACACTCAGCTGGTATCAACCCCAGTAGGTACATGGACAGCAAGGAAGTTACATTAGTTAATACCAGTTGAGCATCTGGCTCCTGACTTCTCTATACATGCGAGATGGCTCCTAAAGCATGGAAGCTTGGACTGGTTACACACTGACAGAAGCTTATTATATTTATATACTGGAGTTCTCATGCAGCAGGAAAAATGTTAGTTTAAGTATAATCCCTTAAACAGTCATACCATAATAATGGTATATGAAGCAGCTTTAAAAATATTATTTTATAATCATATGAAGCTCTGAGCTATGCTGATTGTTTTAACGGAATCCCTTATTGCCAATATTCTATTAGAAAACAGTGTAACTGTAATTTCTGAGGCCTAATGGGGGCCTATTAAAATATCACTGTACCTAGCCACTTAAGGGGCAAATTGTACCCTGAAATACCTATTAATTACTGTATTCCATATGGAAGCAACTATGATCCTCACAATAGACATTAGTATCACACTAACTCTGCAGTGAATCTGCTGGGGAGATAGGAAGAGCACGGCAGCACACAGAGAATATCAACTAGAGTCATTCCAGGAGGTAGTTCTATTTCATGGCACTCGATTTTTGGTTTGTCACTTACACACTTCAGAAGTCAGTCATTCTCAGGAAGGAAAAAATATTTAAAAAACCAAATAGCCAGATTCCTCCAGAATCTGCTTTGCCAGCTCTTAGGGCCAAATGCAATCTCACAGAAGTCAGAGAAAGTTTCTTGATGATTTCCGTAAGAAAAACCTTAGTTATCAATGTCTAACTATTGCAGAAATATGAATTTAGGCCTTGAGTAAGGAGAGCACTTAACTAAATGGCAATATATGAACAGGCTGGCCCTGCCACTCAAGCAGTAAGCACACAAATTAAATTCAAAGAGCTTCCATCAGCTTCAAAGGGATTTAGAGACTGTTTAAATGGTATGATCAGGGCTCATTTCCCAGCTATCCTTCATGAGGTGGTGATAAAGTAACAATCCAACTAACGGCAGGTAAATACCAGTGTTACCTCCACTGCACTAGATTGAATTCACTTACCTCCATTGCACTAGATTTAATTCACACAGGCACAAACCCAGAAGTGTTCCCCCATGCCCTGTAGAGTTACTCCCAGAATATTCTAATAGACGCAGAATTTTAACTTAACATAGCTCAGTTTTGAGCTGAACATCAGTTTATGTTTTTGTATAATGTCATAAATAATTGTGATTTTTCTAAGATACTCATCCATTTTTAAGCCCTGTTACTGTTTTGAACAGACTCATTGGCTTCCAGAACACTCTTACACAGTAAAAGGATTGATGACCTGTCCCTCTTTTTTGGCATAAGTGTTGCTCAAAAAAAAAAAGTGATTGCTTTTCCTAGGATGGCTTGGTGCACACTCACCCAATTTTCAGCAAAACTTGCTTCATTAGACCTGACAGCTGCTTCTTAAACAAAAGATTTCTGTTTGAACATGCCTCTCAAGTTATACTATTTGGTTTTTGACCCAAACCCATTTTTCAGTTTTATTCTTCCCTCATTCCCTTTTTTTCTCTTTTCTTTTCCTGATCTGCATTTCAGCAGAGAACTGAAAATAGGAGCAAAATGGGAAAATAATATTGAAAATAAAAAGGGTAGAAAGACTGGAAAATGGGAAAGGTTTCATTAGAAAATTCTAGTTAAAATACTTGCAACTTTGAGAAAACAGTTGAAAAAATAATGTTTTAAAATTTTCAAAGACACTTATGACTTGTTTCCACATTGCAGACCAGCTCCAATTTACTCATGGGACAGAATAAAGATAATCTATATTTTTTTGTTTTTGAATTAGTGTTAAACAGTATATCCACATTCTGTCCTTTGAAAAGAAATTGGAGTGCAATCCTTTGAAAAGTAGCTAAAATACCTAAGTCACTTAGGTGTTTTTCAAAATCGTATGTAAAATGAACACTCTCATGTTACCTTTGTGCCGCTTATAAAGCTATGTAGTGTTACAGGACACCCTATTTTAATAAAAATCAATATGAGAAGAGATATTTTAAGTTACATTCCAGAACTCATTAATTTATTACAACTCATACTACGAACAATAATCAGTGCTTACTCTGATAAAGTATAAATTCTTTGTTTTTCTTGTTTGTTCCTTCATTTGACCTTTGAGCGAATGAACCATTTCTACTACACTTTACTTGCTTCCTATCCGCATGCATTCACATGATTTGATCGATGAGTGAAAGCTGTAAACCCAATATTGAGCAGTAAACAAGAAGAAACTCATGTTCTTAAACGCAGTGCAAGGAAATTAGTACCATCCTACTTTGAGCATGCATCTTAACCCAGATTCTTTCACTACCAGTCTAACTGGTAAAATTCCAGAGTTGGAAAACAATGCACTGATTCGGTAAAAATGTTTATTCATCTGTAATTAAATACTGAGATGTTAAAGGTGAATCTGGTTTAAGATGAATAACCAGTGCTGCTTCTAGGACAGAGCCCAGCCTAGAGTCATTAAGCATCTAGGAAAGAAAATGCTCTGAGTTATGTTCTTTAGTTAGGTTACACTGCATTTAATTGGGAAACAGACCTTTTACGAGGCTTGCTGGATTTTAATTTAATTTTTTATCAGATTTGCACAAATTTGTTCTCAATAGACAAATATAAGCCCCCTACACTGAGGACAAAAATATCTATTACTATAAAATAAAATTAAGATCCAGGTAATTGATTCCTTCTATTTCTACTTTTTCTGCTATTGATAAGGGCCTTTAGTTTGCTGTAGTCCCCTCTCATCTTCTGGGATTCTTCCCTCTGCTGACCTGCCTGCCTGCTGTCTTTGCAGTACTGGTTAATCATCTGCATCTCGGAGTGGCTGAAAGCCCCCACAAAGTCCTTGGGGTGGAACTGCAGTGCTCGCACCGAGCTGGCCCAGGTCCAAGTGGACCATTTGTCAGTCATGACGGCCACCATCTCTGAATCCAGCACTTTGAAATTGATCTTTGCCAGGGTCTGCTTGAAGCTGTTCTCTGTTGCGATGCAGTGGTAAAGCCCCCGGTCGCTGTCCTGCACAGAGCGGATGAGGAGCCCGTGCTCAGTTGCTATGATCCTCTCGTTCAGCTTAACCTAGAGAGCAAAAAGGCAGAAGGAACTTTTTAGGGAAGGTTATGGAACAACAGAGTACTGGGCCTTTTGGCAAGTTTCACTTCAAACATGACTTTCCTAAAGTTATTATATTTTTATATATTTATCTTCAAGAGACCACCAATATTGCTACCGTTAGGAGAGAGCTTACCTCAAGGAAGACAAGTGTTGCTAAAGAAAATGACATAAATAATTTTATGTCCTAGAATAAATTTGATCAGGATGAAAATCTGGAAACCACATGAAATAAGAGTTTTTGTAATGTTCAAATAGTAGAGTTGAAGAAATGAACTTTTATTTGCCCTGTTGCACCCCTGAGAATATCTCTTTTAGCACAGAAATGGCTGCTGAGACTCAGCGGAAGAAAGGTGCACGACCAGGGAGGCTAATTTGGCATTGAACTCAAGGTGGCTTCTGGTTAAATATTTTGACTTTGAGCAGGTTCCTGCTGAAGAACTCTATCTGCTCTGCAGAGTCTATGGCCTTGTATAAATATTAGCACCACAGTGGTCTCAAGTGGGACTTGGCTCACTGTTAACCAGGAGCACTGGTGCTCCCCTGTTTCCTCTCTGGCCTCAGACTCTGCACTGTCCCAGGAGATGATCACATCATTTGAAAGAAGCAAGTTACCAGAGCTTGTTATCATCCAATTATAAATGAATGTGCAGATGTCCCTCTGCATAACAGTGTGAAGTAAAAATTGTTAGTTCAATCCATTATGAAAGGAAAGCACTGCTGGTATTTTTTCTGAATGGTTTTTCTATTTTGCTACTGTACTTTGCGTTATACTCGGTTCTCTTGGGAACTAATTTACTTATTACAGTATTCTGCTATTGTAAACTTTTGTAGACATTGTGGAAGATTTCCAGAAATCTGAGAGCCTGAAAACTAATTAACACTTTGATTGCTTTAATTTGCCTGTTGTACTTTGAAACTGCATTGATTCTAATACAGATACTGAACATAAGAACAAAAAAGGGAGATGTTCTGCTGAAGCAATGGGTTAAAGAATTGCACCCATTGCCAGGATATGGATTGAGTCTTTGACTAGTGAGAAAACTCAGTGAGATATTTGTAAGTCCTCTCTGTTTTTGGAAAATGGCCTGATAGGAGAATAATGCTTTTCAGTATTTTTAACCTATGAACAGACACCACATTACTTAAAAGTTCCTTTTGAAAGATGTTTCTTTTTATTCATATAGTAAGTGCCTTGGATTTGAAATGGATTTTTTTCCTTTTTATATTACTTAAGGAAGGCACATTCCCCATAAACAATCATATTGTATGTTACAGTGCTGAAACTCGAGAGCCTTAGAGAGTGCAGTAATGGAAAATGTGATTGCACCATGGTGAGGAAATGCTTTTGTCAATACGTGTTCTTAGCCTGGACTGGTTTCTTGTTAAAGAAACCTTTCACATTTCTCCCACTTTTGCCTTTTATCTCTTCAATATCACAGAGGAGCTACTGCATGCTGACTTCTTCCTGAACTTATACAAGTTATTGCTTTTGTGCCTATTTCCTTAGATCAATAAGAAGTTCTGAGTGCTGCAAACCTTCAGTTTGCAATTAGTAAGGTGTGAAGCAAAGATTCTTTAATTTTCTGATAGCTGTTGTGGTCTGACAGAAATCACTGGGGCTGAGGATGAAGTCCCAGCTGTACTGAAAGTCTGCACTTATTCTTATGAGTAAATGTTGGCCACTGTCCTGCATCCACACAAATTCTCCAGCTTCACTGTAGCCAGACACCTTGCTAAAAACACCAAGTGCCCCTTGCCTTTGTCTGGGGAGGGAAGGTGATGCTGACTGAGGATCCTCCCAGAGCTCCTGCTTGCATTACTCACCTCTTTCCTCCTGTCATTGTCTTTCTGTAGCAGCCATTTAATAGAAGCCTGAGGAGATTTAGGTGTGCATTCCAGAAAGGTGGTGTTGTTTTTTACTCCATACTGAACTATTTCTGCAGCGTTTCTGTATGCTAGAAAGAAAGAAAAAGAAAACAGTTCAGGATATTGTGAATGGTGATTTGATTAAGAAAACACATAACTGTTTGCCATAGAGATTAAATGAAGTATGCTTCATTCTGATATTGGCCAAAAATAAATAATTTTTGGAAAAAAATTTCAAAGAAATTAAATGATATATGAAGAAGCCCATTCAGTTTGAAATACCAGTTTTCAGAGTGACATGGTCTGTTCTGAGAAATTAGGACACCTATAGGCTGGTAAACTTTGCTGACGGGATAACTGACCTCAGGGATATTTTTCTGTGAAATTATCTCATTCTCTAGTACCCCAAAAGAGAATGAAGCATTTAATATATGTCTTCACACTTTGCCATTTATGAGTTGGGGCAATATGGTTGTATGACCAAAATAAAGCATCATGCCCTAAAGAAGGCTCCAGATGCTCCAGCTGTGTGCAGCATCCAAGGGATGAGAGAGGGCAGGGTGGGCTCCCACTGTTCTGCTTCTCTTCCAACAGAAGGAAGGGACTTGGCTCTCAACCTGAAATGTGATGAATATGTAGACAGGCCAGCAATAGAGAGAAAGACAGATTTACAGCACTCCAGCAACACCTGGGCAAGTGCTAAGCATATGTCATCACTTAGACTCGTTGTGTCCCTTTATAGTCTCGATAGATGAATAATTGGCAGTCACCAGTAGGAACTTCTGGATGCTTATTGCTTGGCCCAAATCATAATGTTTGTCCTGAAAACAAAGCACCTCCAGATTTGAGAGCTTGCCTAGTATATGAAATACACTTTTTTTCTTTTGAGAAAGGAGCAATGGATACCAAATAATATGAGAACTGCAAATACCTAGAGGTCTACATGTCTCAAATCTGACTCTGTTTTTGCACAGTACTAAGACTGGTTTTCCTCAGACTCTACTTTATCTCCCATTCTTTTCAGCTTCTTTCATCAACTGATATGTGAAATTGAAATCCTTTCTTCTGAAGGAAGGAGATTTTGCCTGGTTCTAGTCCTTCAGCGCATTTAGGAAGTTGTACCAAAACCAATTCTAACTTTTAGGAGAATAATGTGGAAATACTTTGCATTCAAAATGCATTTCTCTAATGGCTATAAGGACTAACACAAACATAACAACATTAAACAGACATGTGAAAAGCAATCATACAAGATTGCTTAGTTCTTGATGATTTATTTAAAAACAACAATCTGCCAAAAATGTTGAGTTTATATATGCTTAGAGGTCTACAATGTTTAAAGACTTCGATTCAGCATTATGGTTCTCTATGAGCTTGGGAGATTCCCTGGCTTTGTTTTGATCTTTGCTCTTTTATCCTTTAGACAGATTTCATTTTTTCCCCAAACATAGTCATTTTGCTATAAATGGCTCTAATTATATTTTGCAAGGGTCTAAATTGCTCTTTCTTTTAATCTTTTTTTTCCACCGGGGAAACAACTGCCATCTACCTATGCTATATCCCACTGCTGCCACCGAAACTTCCTCTACAAAGATGCTAAAACACATAAACCTATAAATACATCCACATCAAAAAAGTGGTTGGAAAACAAGAAACCTGTTTCACAAGACTGTCAAGGTTGAAACAATTGTTTCCCCTCAGGCCAGAATGCAGACAACTGACATTCTCACATTTTCCACATGGAAGGAGGAGACACCCACCCTTGGGACAGACAGTGGGTGGGAGGTCTCAGCACATGCCTAGAGGGGAAGACAGGCAGCTCAAGTTGCTTCAACATGGATCTCTCAGAGCTCAGATGTATTCTCTAACACTGGGATCATCTCTCGGAATTACCTGTTCAAGCTCTTCAGCTTCATGAAAATGACCTAATACTGACTCATGGGGAAAGGCTCACTTCAGCACAGGGATCTACACCCAACCTGCTGTGATCTTTTTTGATCCAGGAGATTCTTCCAACAACCAGTTGGAGACTGTTTCAGTATAATTATTATTAAAGGAACCTTTCACATGTAACTCTTAAATCATTATTCTTTGATTAGGAAAAAATCAATATAAAAATTCACAATCAGCTCTACTATTTGTTCTCCAGGTGATATAGATGAAAACTAACTTCAGAATTCAGGCTCATAAATAGAGGTGAAAGGAGCATAATTCTCTGATGTGTGCCCTTGGTCTGATGGCACACATTGCCACTGCCTAGCTCAGACATGCGTGGCATTGAAGAGGATTGAGCTGCCTTCATATATCTGTCTTACCATGACTTTGGGCACATTTGACTGGTGTCCATCAGTCTGGAGAAAATGGTAGCTGTGAGGGCAGAGCCTTGGCTCCCCTGGCCACCCACTCCCTGCCAGGCTGACTAAACAGCTGCACAGCTGGAAACAAGAGACTTCATAAAGGAATTTGGAATAGGGTTTTTTTCCCATGTAAAGGGAGAAGGGAATAATCATAACTCAAAAGAAAGGCCTAGATCCTGCTGTTTGCTGAAGGGTCTGCTCCAAAACTCAGTATGGGATCAAATACTCAGAAAAATTCTGAGGTCCAAAGCTTAAATGAATGAAAAAGTATTAATAAAGACTGAAGAGAAATAGAAGTAGAGAAGCCCTCAAATTAACTGTACCTTTTTCTAGTCAACAGTGTCAGCTTCCCAATTCAAGTATGCTGAACTACGTATTTTACAGCTCATCATTTTATCACATATGTGCAAGTTTCATGTAATTGCAAATAAAGATGCTAAAACAAAATCAAAACAAAACTCAGACTTGGAAAATAATTACGCTTTACCAGTAAACCATACAGATAATGTCAGTTACAATGAATCATGTAAAGGAAAGCCATGTGTTCTTTATATAGCATGAGGATTTCTAAATTATAGTACCTTTCAGGTTGAAACCTCGGCACTGAGTCAGAGGGTTTCCATGTCTCACGTCTTGTCTACGGCTCCTCCTGCAATATTTTGTAAAAACAAAATGTTATTCTAAAATAGCTACACTGAAAATAGTTGATTTTTTTATTTGTGGATTTGTTTCTTTCTTTTTTTACTAGACCAAATGTTAAGGATAGTTCATGACCTACTATGTGTGTGCTTCACTCTTGGCAGGCTTGCTGGAGTGAAGATACTGTTCAGGTGAAGAATCAGTTTGTTGAAGCTTATAAAATGGTCACAGTTTTTGTAGGTAAAGGAGTTGTGCACTGGAGGTATAGGGATGGAAGGATCAGAGGTGATACATGAACGAAACATCTGTTCACTCTTACAATACCTAGCATTCGAAAGCAGAACCCCCAGCTGGAACTCTTCATAAAGGCAAGCAGCTAAGATGCATAAGATTCATAGTGCTCATATCTCACGCACCAGCAGAAAATTATGATAAAGGGCATGTTCCTGCCTCCATTTTAGCAGGCACTTTATTTTTGGTGCCTGTAGCCACGTGGGCAGCAGAGTGACTGACATATTCACCCAGAATGGTGGAGAGTGAAGATTCCATTCTGTCCTCTACTTGAAGGGATGTGACTATTTCCAAAATATGATAAAACTCACCAAGTATCAGGATACTTCTAAATGGAGACTTTGTTATATTATCTGGATGACAGGTGCAAAATCACAATTCTGTAGCAATTGTCTGGGGAACTCACTGGGACTGGGAATACTGGCATTTCAGTCCTTCTCAGCTAGGAGGTCATAGCTCACAGAATTCCATGCAGGAAAAGCTGGTACACAATTTTTTTAATATTAAGATATATTATTTTCTTTGCTAAATATTGTGTAAGGTTGTTTAGTATTTATCAAATCCAAGAAAAAAATACTTTGGTGATATATTGTCGCAAATGGACGCTGTTGGGATATTTAGGAGCTGTATTCTGAGCCATGCACTAAGGACTTGAGGATCAGAAACTATAAAAAGTCCCTGGAGCTCCAGTACTACTGAGTGAAGGGACATCTATGGTCACAATGTACCAGGTAGTGCACAAACACCCAGAGAGAGTGCTCATAATCCCCTGTCACCCAATCCTTCACTGCATTGTTTGAAAAGGAAATATTTGAAAGGTGATGCTTCAAAGGAGTAATTACTGAAATTCCAAGTATAGTTTTTACATTTACCATCAAAAATATTTCATTTTATGCCTTGGGGTCTTAACCCTTGTGAACTATTTGCATGAGTCAAAGAAGACAATGACGAATTTCTGAGTGAATGTCAGAGTTCTTGGGCTACTGTGAGCTGCTCCACACTGTCAGAAATGGCATGTTGCTTGCATTAAGCAGTTCTGAGAATGTAAACTTAGCAGTCAGATATTTATTAAAATAAAAAGTGGAGGTTAGAAAATAAAGATAATACTGTAAGGTGTTTTGGGGTAAATCGATGTTGCATAAGGAACTACAGTAATTCACAGGAGACAGAAGTGTCAAAAGAAGCAAATAAACAAATGCACACAGCAAAAACTATTGTCTAGACAATGGGATTTGGCTCTAATTACCAATGTTTTCTCCTTCATAATCTGTCCTGTTAGATAAAGGGACAACTCATTTCCTTTACATATGAAAACCAGACTTTTTTCCATACAGTGTGAGGTGTTTATTTTGGTCTGACATAAAGAACAAATTGCAAACAAAATATCAGCATGAAAGTAAGCCCCAGTGGAAATCACCCTGTGTAGGTGTATATAATGGGGATGGCAGACTGGAAACTGCAGAGGCTGGGTGCACCTGACTGCTCCTTGTACCCTTTGGCAGCTATGTTAGTGTAGGAGTTAGGTGGCCTGAGACTTGGGGATTTTTCTTTTCTTTCCTCCCCCTGTCTTCTGGTCTTTGTTCCATGGAAGAAAACAATGAGTTTCCAGACTGGTGGCTGAATATTCTGAATGAAAGCAGTTAACAACCCCATGTACTTTACCAATTGCTACGTGGTCAGTTTGGGCTTTACCTTGTAATCTCAAGTAAAGAATGAGTCAAGAAAACTCTGCAATAACAAAAACCAATTGTCTTTAATCACAAGGGGATGACATTATTATCAGCAGATCCAAGCTTTGCCTGTTTCTGTCAACTGTCTCTCTCTATGAGGGAACAGAAGTAAAACCCAGTGACTGTATGTGGCTTTCTGCACCTGCAGCTCAGGTGCAGGCACTAAGCACAGCCACAGGTTTAGGCTGGATATCAAGAAAATGTTCTTCCCCCAGGGGGTGGTTGGACACTGGAACAGGCTCTCCGGGGAAGTGGTCACAGCACTAAGCCTTCAAGAAGTGTTTGGACAGTGCTCTGAGGCACATGGTGTGATTCTTAGGGTGTCCTGTGCAGGGCCAGCAGTTGGACTTGATGATCCCGATGGGTCCTTTGCAACTCAGCATATTTTATGATTCTATGACTCTAGAATATACAGTCTAAACCTCTTCTGGCACAACTTGAGGCTGTTTCCTCTTCACCTCTTGTTTGTCAACTGGGAGAAGTGTCCAACCCCCAGCTGGCTACAACCTCCTTCCAGGTAGTTGTAGAGAGCATACATCTGAAAGATTTGTCTCCTCTGCAGTAAGGCTTCATTGTGTATTCTGTAGCTTTGTTTGTATATGAAGTGAAATCTTATTAAGACAAGAGCTCACTACAGCCTTCTGCTATTAAATATTTCCCTTGGGAGGAGGAAAGAGACTTCTGTTTTGCATAAGATTATGAGAAGGACTATTAGTTCTGTTGTAAATTAAACAGAAATTGCATTCCCTGTCTGCTTTAATAAACCTCATGTCAAAAAACCCAAATCCACAGGCATTACATGGAAATCACATTTGCCTAAAGTTTTCCTGAAAATAATTCTTCTCACTTAGGAGCAAATGAGGAACAAAAAAATATGAGTGAGTTTATTCCTCAGACAGCCTGAGAGACGTTTTGCTGTATTTAGGGGTATCATAATTATATGCATAGTAAGTAATTGAATTTAAACGAAGGGAACAAATGTCTTGCTAATTTTGTGTGCATGAGACAGAAGGATTAATATTTATGATTAGGAACCATTTTTTTCCTTTTTTTTCCCATCCATTACTTTAAATACAAAAAGCCAAGCTCTTTACTGTACACTCTTGCAGCATGCGGTCCTAGGTGATGCATAATTCCAAGCACAATAGCTATGGAGGTATTGTTTGTACATGCTCACAAAAGGAATGACATCCCACTTCTCCATCACAACACTCCAGGCTACACAGCAGAACAAAAGCAGTCTTTCCTTGCAAACTTCACCAGGCTGCTTAATACTGCTCACCTTTTTCCTGTGGGATAAAACCTGGAGCAGGAGTTGCCATCCCAGGCGCAGTACGGATCTCGGGCTAGGCAGCAGTCAGCACAGGCGGTCCCATAGATGTGGCAGCGATGCAAGGAAACCTGGGTGACCCCTTCATCTGAGCTCACGTACAACTGTTGCTGCAGGAGGAATTAGAAAGATTTATTTCAGATGTGGAGGAGTTTCACCCAAGACCTGGCTAACGCACCCAAAAAACCTTTCAATTAATTTTGGAATTAACCCAAGACCAAGAGGGGAGCCACAAATATAAAGTCAAGATCAACAGAAATCTCCCAAGTGAACAGGCCTTTATTATTTCCACCTTCCTGCTAGAAAACACCTAGAAACACTGGGGAATGTTAATGGTTTTTTGGACATTGAGTGTCATTGTTCTGTTCTGGGGCAGACAGGCTGAGTTAATATTGCTCAGATTTGAGAACTTGGTTCTTATTCACTGAGGATTATTGGCTCAAGCCTTTGAACTAAGTATTTTCTCTGCACATAGTCAGTTTAATAAATATTATGCAGAGTTCCTAGTTGGATCCTCCAGTGCATACATTTCCAAGATGTAAAACCTAGAGATTATGTTGAGGTTTAGAGCCAGATTCTGATAGCCTTATATACCTGGAAAAATAAGCCAAGAGAACTTTCACAATACATCAGAGCTTTTGCAAGAGAAGTTCAAAGTGAGTAGATCATTACCAAAATCTGGGCCAAAATGACTGTTTTACTCAAAAACAATTAATCATTCTTAAAGTATAAATTAATATTGAACAAAGCCCCTTGAAATGCCTTTGATCTTTTTGTCATAAAAATGAAAAAGCTTATTGAATTCAAGTTAGTGAAAAATATTCACTAAATAGTAGCTTTGTAAAATATTGAGCAACATCTTGCTTGCAAAATCACAGAATAAACATTTTTAGCTTGTGTGTTAAACATTTCAGCAGAAATCCTCTCAGCTGTTTTCATCATTATTACTGTAATTGTTTATTACTAATAAACAAACATGCACAATTGCACCATGGACGTAACAGCCCCAACACTTCCTTTTTACATTGATCAGACAGACTTCCAAGGAAAAATTTCTGTTTAGGACTTACAGAAAAAACCAGGGAGGGTGAATTTCCTCTTTTAGTATTTTTTTGGTTCCTTAATTCTCAAACAAAACAACAAAAAAATTGACATTTTCAGTGAATTAGAAATGATACATAATGAATAGAAATTGTTTTATCTTAGTGGCTGAAGGGCATATAAACAACTCCTGCAAACTTCAGTCAAGTTTTCCATATTCATTATGGAAAATATGCCTATATTTAGTGTGCTCCACAAGAACTGATATTCTAACATCTGAGTCAATTTGCTTCTCAGTTAATAAGCACTAAGCAGGCATTCCACTTTTCCTTACTTTTTTAGATGAAATCTTCATTGTTGTTATAGGAGAATTACTCTGAAAGACAAAGTGACAAACCATTGTCAAGAACTCCGTCCCAACATTAACATTTAAATATCACTAAAACCTAAGTAATATCTAAGATAACTACACATTTTTATATCCTGGAAAGGAACCACTCCCTCCTACTAAGTATTGCTAGTTTCAGAACTAAATAAATGACAAATAAAGAATTATTGTCTCACAAAATATATTGTTGAAACTCAACCATATTATTATTACTCACATTTCTAAAAGGTTTTTGTACACTTGTAATTAACCTGTATCTGTACTATCTCAGCAACATAGGAGCCATTACTTTAACTTTGTAATAAGAAACAATGTTTTTTCTTTGAAGATGATGATAAGGAAAAATCATAAAATAGCTCATGAATATTTACCACATGATCCAGATAAAAATATGACATACTTTTCCTACAAATTGTCTACACTACATACAGTTGGGTTACCATGCAACATATAAATTCAGATTATCAATGACAAGAATATTTAAAATGGCATGAGTGCTCTTGAATGTTTATTTCCCAGAGACAGTACTCTATACTACCGTGTGTCATCATAGCACTCTATTAATGTCTGTGTCCAAATCAAATATTAAAGAGCTGGAAGAGGAATTGTTACATTCCTTGCCTTAAGTCATTATGTTCATCCAAACAAGTGTTAAAACCGGTGGTAATAAAAATGTTCAGCATTTTTTTAAGATTCAGCATTTGCTCGGTCACAAAGGAAAGCTGTAACAGTGGGCTAGGATTAATTGCAGTGGACCACAACACAGCAGGGAGGACAGGACTAGAAAATCTGGCTCCGAATCATGTGAATTGGCAAAGGTTTGGAGAAGTTTAAAACTGCTTCATGAATTGTCTGGAGAATCAAGGTCAAATGCAACACCGGACTTGATGCCACATTCTCCTTTCTCTCTTTATACTCTGGAAGAGGATCTCTGCTTTGCTGCCCTTGATGTTAACTAGCACAGAGCCCATGATCTCATCCCTGCTCTCTTGGAGGGACTCATCTAAACACCACGATGCCATACATATTGTAACAGCAGAAATTATGATATCATGATTTTTAGGTCTGTGCATAGAGGCCCAAAAACAAGGTTTAGGCTGAGGATGCCTCTCAGCCCACCTATCTTCATGTTGTATTAATTTACGTTTCAGTAAATGGAATTAGCAATACCTTGGTGAAGAGTGTGTTTTAAGCAATATCACTCACATATATCTTTTTTAAAGGGAAATCTTCAATAAAAGCCTAGAAAGACTAACTGTGCCTTATGAGTGTTAACACTTGAGTGTATTCTTTTTCTTAAAGAAACTTGTAATGCTGCCTCGAGAAAGAAGCTTAAAATTTCCTTTTTGTATTCTCTCAATGAAATAGAGAAAAGGCCATGACAAAATCCCTAACTAAGTTTATAGATGCATAATATCATTTGCCCCGAGACTGCTATCTAATGAATAGCCCATTCAAATATTTGAAAGGGATTTTTCGACATGAGGGAGAACATTTTCTTTAGGTTATTACAAGCTGTTACATGCCAGAGTGATTGACAGAGGTTATTCCCTTATCTCCCCGTACTTTTTGTGTTTCTTTTCAGCTTATATTGTGTTAAACTTGTAGCTTTCTTGACTCCCGAGGCATGTGAGTTTGAAGAACAGGAGTTAAGCAAAAACAACACTAATTTGATTTAATTTTGCAGCTGAGAACCAGGAAGATTATCAGATAATCAAAGTAAAGAAATCTTAGATTCCAACCATACATAGCAATAGTCTCTATAAGTGTTGCCAATGATAAAAGTCTCCTTCTGGAAGCCATTATAACACGACCTCCTAAAAAAAGTGATTATCAAAATCCTTCTAGCCAGTATATCAACATAAAAAATAGGCAACTGAAATACATGAGAAGAAAAGGACTTCAGCTATCTGTAGCCTTCATAACAGTCAACATTTTGTAATCCTCTTTATGTGGTTATCAAGCTGACAGCATGCACATTTACTCAATCTTTTACCAAATCACAGTTGCCCTTGCCAAATTCTGTTAGAACAGAGTGTTTGTGTGAACATACACACCGGAAGAGCAAAAGAAGGAGAAAGACAAACCTGAAAAACCTCCAGCTCTTCTAAAATGAGTTCTCCACTTGCAGAGAAGTTGGTGGGTAGGACAACAACTTTTTGTACTGTTCCTTGATCTGGAATAGGTGAGAACAAGTGAGATTATGTGACGCAGAGAGAGAGAAATAAAAAAGCAGATTAACCTTCATTAATTATAAAAGGAAACCATCACAGCAAACATTATGATACAGAGAAAGGTAAGGAATGTTCATCAGTTTCTAGGGTTTAGGGTCAGTAAGAATGATGAAATGATTCCTCATACAGGAATAGTAATACAGTATTATTCTCATATATGAACACAAGTCATGGTAAGATTGGAGTTATTACCATTACTGTTGCCATTCTATACAAAAAGATCAATCAGAATCAGTATATTCTGTAGTAGCTGCTGTTCAGACACACAGAGGCAGAATCTATCCTAATGATCTTAAAGTAAAACACAATATAAAAGGGTAAAAGGGAGCTACTTCAGGATGTAATATATATTCACATCCAATAATAAAATGCTATGATAACGGATGATGTGAAAGGTAAACCTTCCAAAGAATAACTCTATCTACTTGTAAACACAGTAAGATGAAAGCTTTTTTTTTATGAAATTCATACAATAATCAAGTCCATTATATATTGGTAGGAGTTAATATTTTGCTCTGTAAGGTAAAAAGAAAAAGCAAGGAGAAGATATTTTACCTTGGCTTTATATCATTATATCATGGCTTCCCTCTCAAAATACAGTTCCAAGCCTCACAAATGCACTCAGAACAAAGGAGTAAGAAGCAGGAGTATGTGGCAATGACAGTATTTTTGCAGGGTAGATGTGATGAGTGAGACCAAAGGGAAATTTGTGATTAGTTTTCCAAATTTCTTATGTGGAAAGAATATGTGAGATGAAGGAGTCCATCTGTGAAGGCTCTTAAAGGCTGAGACAGCCAGTGAAGTATTTCTGATGTGGGATAATCACAAGAACAAGCATTTTAACTTGGAAAAAGCACAGTACATAGAATTCCTCTTACCTGAAAGACCTAAAAATTAGACTGAGTAAAATAAACCTATTTGCTCTATACTGATTCTGAAGAATGAGAACACATGGTACAGATTTTGTTCAGCCTTCAAAAGTTTTAAGAGGAATGTAGAGTTGTGCAGTTGGTAGAACATTAGTACAGCACAATATAGGCAAGTATCTACACGTTTTTTTATGACTTTGATGCCAAGGAAAGGAAATTTCAGCTTCCTGTTTGTCAATTCATAATGAAGACAGTGTAAGCCGAAAAAGTTCAATTTTGCTCTTGCTTTAAGCTCAGTGACTAAATTCTATTGCTAGAGCTGCAGGGTAAGATGATTACTGTAAGTAATTTACATCTCCTTATTTCACTCGAGGAAGCCAGATACTACTACTACAGCCTATTATTATTATTATTATTTAAAAAAAAAGCTTTAAAGCCAGAATACTGATATTTAATGACTTGACCACACACAGAGAACACATTGCAGTATTTTGTCTTTAAAAAAAAGAAGGAAAAGAGAAACTGAAAGCTGACAAGACTTAAAAATGTGTAGCTATCAATGGTACATGCTCAGGGCATGTTAGGCATGAATTTTTCATGAGAATTTTCTATGGAGACATTTATTCTCATTATACAATGGCATGATAAAACAGTTCCTTCTGAAGAAACTTTACTGAAACTAAATCTTGTGATAGCACAGCTGTGGTCTAGCCTGGGTGCCAGTATTAGCAAAGCTATGAGAACCTGAGAGGGATTTACTGACTGCCAGGACCCACCGAAGCGTTAAACTGCTGCAGATGCCTCCCTCAGAGGAAAAGAGAAGGGTGTTTGTGTATTTCTTCTACTTAAGGGAATAACCCGCTCACACACATACACAGCTTCAGTCCAGTCCACCTCTGCTTCTTTGCATCCTTTTATCAATTTTCTCTCTCTAACGTTAGACTCTACCTCACAAAATACTCAATCAGAAGTGCAGGAAGGAATTGCAGCCGTTTTTGGGTTTTTTTGCAGCTGCCTGCAAAGTGTCAAGTACCTGTAACCCTGACATACAGGGCACTAAGCATGTTGACAGTGACCTTACCTGCAAAGGAATGTAAGGCTGCTGAGCCTCTGAAGAACCGGTTTATGTCAATGATCCATTAGCACATGCCACACATTTAAAATTCCTTAATTGTCTTGAGTCCCCAAACATAGCCCCAAACTGAAGTCAGAACCTGAGGGGAGATTTTATCCTGGGCAGTGGCACAGAAAATACCGATAATGCCTGACGCCAAGTCCTTGTGTCCTAATAACCTTTCCTATTTGTAAAGTAGGTTCCTATCTACCTTTTAGTCACACCCCAGAAAAATACACAGAGTGAAGGCCTGTTTACCTTCGTGTTCATTCCCTTTGACTAAATGTTTTACCATTTGCTTTGACTCAGTATTGAACCATGATGGAGAGATCCTCGCAGAAAGGAATGTTCCGTTGTTTTGAAGGAGACTTAATATAATATTTAAAATAAATATTCAAGTAGGGAATAGAAAGCCATTGATTAAATAAAATTGCTTAAAGCAAGAGATTCCAATAGTCTGTACCTCCATATCTCTATGTATATACCTACATATAAACACTTCCAATAACAGATAGCTTATAGGCTATAGTTCTCCCATTGCTTCTAAAAATAGTCGTGCTACTGTTTCTCAGCCTCTTCCTTAATGAATAAAAAGCAAACATTTGTCCCCAAACCCCACTTTTTATTTCTTTCTCAGTAGCACCGCTGTCTCCACTATAAACACAGATATGTAACTGACAAATCAAGTCCCTTACATGTGTTCACATAGAAAGCTTATGGTATATTTGAATTTTGTTGAAAATCTTATTTGATTATTTCTGCTAATGGTAAAGCAGTGAATTAAATTCCCTGGGTCAGAGGAAAGGATGAAGCACTGTGCACTGCAGGACATTAATGCAAAGTAGCAGTGCCTGAGGTGTTTCTGAGTGTATTTCACAACAGATAGTATTTTATGCTGTAAATCAGGCATAAGAGATCATCAAACAAGTGCAAGTGAGATTTTATCAAGTTAGGGTCAACGTATGAAATTATAAGGTAATCCTCTAAAATTCATAACATGAACAATATGGTTTCCTTTGCCATTTACTTGCTCCTTCCAGAAATCCAATTGAAAACAGTTCTCCATTGCTATGATTTTACATAGTCATGAAAAAGCTACTATGTCTCCAGAATATCAATCCACCACTAGGAATAAAGAGGCAGATTTTTGCTCACCGCTCTCCTAACCCTTCACCAGAAGCTGTTTGCAGCCTTGCATCAGCTCAGCAGTCTGTGAGTCGAGGGGAGCTGGACAAACAAAAGGGAATCTCCCTCAAGATGACAGCAAGAGGACGGGAGTGACTCAAAATGTTTTTCCATTTCAAACCAGCTTAACAAATGCAGGTGTCCCAGCCTGATATGAAAGACAATGATACTGAGATCATGTTCCCTCTAAGAGGACAGAGAAACTGGGAACAGCAAGGCAGGAAGGTGCAGGCTAAAAAAAGGTGTGGAACGTATTCAGAGTGCAAAATAAATGAAGAAGGAAGGCATTCCAAGAAATGGAATGGAAAGAGAATAGGCAAATAATAATCATCCTAATTATAATAATATTCCTTGAGATACAAGGCATGATTCTGGACTGATATTAATCAGCTAAGTTTCATCAATACCAGTTAGACTGCGCCTGATTACATTAATTCCTGGTCTGCCTGACCAGGGGCAACGGAAGAAGCAAAGCTTAATGAACAGACATGAAAACTACAGAGGTTTTTGGCGGAATCAGAAGGTCTGAGTTTAAAACTCACTCTCTGAATTTTGATTAGATTTTGTTTCCAGTCCTAAGTGAACACTGCAGCTGTCAGTAATGTGAGCCTCAAAGGGAGTCATGACCCATCTACCCCTGAGCCACATCACATGCACAAACTGAACTACAAATAAAACCCCCAAATTTTCCACATCATAAAAAAAATGACTGCAATAGGCACCAACTTCTACTCTGACAAGAGTTTCAAGAGGCTTCCCTCAGTAATCCCCACCCCTGATGTGCCTGACACTGCTGGAGACCCTCTAAAAACTTTTTCTCCATGTTTTACCTGTCAGCCTAATGGCAGCTAATTATTTCCAGTCTCTTATCTGAGTTGAACCTGATATAAAAATAACCTTTCAAAGAAAAAAGAAAGCAAAAAGTTTATAGAATGTTTGAAATCTGTCTGTTTAAAAACATGTTAAGGCTCAGCAGAGCACCTGAGATGGTGGCAGGTTAGCAGTCAGGGCTGACAGCCACGTTCCCACGCCCTGTGTCTGCTGTAACTCAGAGCTCCCACCACAGCCACTAACCTCTCTGTGCTTAGTTCACTCATCTGTCAAATGGGAGTAACTTTTTTCCAGCTCATAATATCTCTGTGAAACTTCATAAAATTCAAGCTGCATCAAAGAACAAAAAGACAGAGACAAATGTTCACACTTGAGGGCAAAGTTTTGTTATAGCCCCAGCTCAGTCAATCTTTTGTGACACAGTGTGAGCTTGTGTGAATAAAAACTGAACAGGGGAAATGAAGCAGGTGGAGGTACGCTCTCTTAACTTACATATCATCTTAAAAGTCTGTGAAAAAGCTTTGGATGAATAGGTCAACATAAGGTTATGAATGACTCAGGCACTATGACCAAGAGGAAGAAGGAAATTGTGTCTGACAATTTCCTGACAGTGTCTGACACAATGTGTCTGTGCCTGTTACGCCACTGTTGTGCAGCATCATCTTCCCAAGCTCACAGTCACAAAGCTGCAGCCAGGAAAACTATGGGAAGCAAGCTTGCTCTTTTGACCAGATTATCTCTCTCTGTTAGAATCTGTAGATCATTTGGCTATTGCATTACTGGAGGCTACTGTTGTCAGCAAGGGTTAGTTTTCCAAAAAGACAGCCATCATACAACACCGTGAAAATGAGTATTACAAACTTATGCTCTGGAGGCACTTAATGCATCTAGACTTTGAAAACAAATATTTCATCAGACAAGAAAAGATAATAAGAAACATTGATCAACCTCACGCCACATCAGATGCATGTGGCTGACATTAATCATCTCAGTAAGCCACATTGAAGTCTGAAGTGCCTTTTTACGACAGTAACTTAGATCTCTTTCCAGAAAAACGTACCATAGCTTGATAGCAAGGAGAGGAAAAAAAATCCCATTGGTGCCCATAGCTGTTTAATGTACCCAAGTTTGACGCAAACATTTAAATGTTTTCATAACACCAAGAGCAATAAAAAACCCTGTGAATAATCTTGTGCAATCTGTGTGTACTTCGACCGGAGGCTTTTGTGCTGCAAACAATAGGTGGCATGCTTAATAAATGAATATTAATCTGATGAATATGTTCTCATGGTGTTTTACTGCTGTCTTAAAACTCAGATGGAAAACAATCTACTAAAGGATGAACACAAAATATTGAAAGCTCAGATTATTTAGATATAACTGAAATGAGTAAACAAATTACAGTACAACTGTAGGGTGAATCCAAAAATCTCAGGACTGAGTCCTGGCCCATCACAGAAATGGAATAATTGAAACAGAACTGTAATCCCAAATTCTTCAACTGAATATGTTATTTCTCATTGCATAGTGAAAAAATACCATTAGCGTTGCCCTAGTCAAATATGCAAATGAGTGATTACATTCTTTCCAAAGTAAATTATCTCTCGTGTTTCTGTTTGGGAAGACAAGGTAGGTAGGCAGCACCCATCTCTCGTTGCTCTGCTCTCTACCAGTCCAGACTCGCTCCATATTCCAAGTCAGCTCACATCAGACAGGGGTGAAGAGATCCCCTTGGGAAGACCTAACAAAACTAGCAACTTTTGTTAAGTGCTTTGGGAGCCTTTATGTTGAAAATCATAGGAAAAACAGGCGATTGCAATAATTTGACAACCATGGAATGCCACAAGAACAAAGTCTGTCCCTGGGATTTATTTTGTTTGCTATGTAGGTAAGCAAGGGAGAAAAGCAGTGCATTAACTCTGGGTAGGGACCAGCCTCTGCTAGCACAGCACTTATGTCTGGGGGTGGAAAGGAAACACTACATTTAGTTCACACCAAGGTGAAAAAATTACAGAGCTGCCTATACCCTCCTGTGCCATGGCTACATGATGAAATCCACTGGGGTTGTCGGTGCTCTGTTCTTCTGTTATTCTTCACTTGCATTCAGGAACTGATTTATTACTAAGGTTATAGAGGAGGAAGAGAGGAAAAGCTAAACATTTTGTGTGCTTTGCATCTGGCAAGACATAAAACACTCCGATTTCAAGCATGAGACAGGTCACTGACAGTGACAGACATGGCTGGCAACATCTCAGTTCAGCAGCAGTAACTCATCATTTGAGCTGAGTGTAATTGTCACCAGGTGTCAAGTCCCATTGTCTCTGGCTGTGGGGCTCCAGGCTCCCAAGGAAATTATCTCATGAAATTCTCCTATACAATGTGGTTTTTGCATTTGCTGGGATGAACTGACACCAAAGCAAATCCCCTCTGCATTCCTTTTGACACTTAATATCTTTATCAAATCCTCCTGAGTCTCACAGAAAGCAGAGAATAAAGAAAACAAGTTTCTCCTCTCAGTGGCTGAAACTTGATCACTTTTATTTGAATGAGCTGAGAAATGCAGTAACTTACGTTGCACCGATTTCTTTTGAGGAAGACCTTGGAAGCTATTAATGTCCTGTGCCCTACTCAGGAAGAATAATGCCTGCCCTCCATCCCCCTAGAAAGCAGAAAATGATCCTTGTCTCCAGTGTAATGAAGAAGATAAAGCAAAGAATATAAAGTATCAAGAGCTGCACTTTTTGTATCTGATCCATAATGGGTCCTGTCCTGATACACAGAAGAGGATTAACATAACTTAAGAACAATCTGAGGTATGTTTATGTTTTTAGCAGCTCACATGTGTGTGTATGAGGCCACATTGATCATCTAAAAAGAGTCAGATTGTCTAAAAAGAGTCAGGATAAATGAAATTACCTATATTTAGCTCTTGCAGAATTATTAAAATGCTTACTAGCAAATTGTGATTTCAAGCACATTTCAGTTTTTCAATACTTTTCCAGCTTCAACTATCACTGCTATATTAACAATCCTATATGGTTTGAGAATTTATGTCTCGATCTTTTCCATTAAGTTTTAGTAAAATTTTCCTCCAAACAATATTAGATGCATATAGAGCATTTTAAAACAATGACAGCACTATACATTGAAAAAAAAAGTTCATTTGAAAGATCTGTACTAGCCTACCAATCTATTACTTTGACTAAACATAGTGATTCGTCAAGGAAGAAAACTAACAGGAAAGTAAAACTTCTCTTTTACCAAGTTTTCTTGTGAAGTTGTATAGCAAGAGTAGGGACACTACTAACACTTCTGATATTTCTATAGTAGAAAAAACTTTACTTATGCAGGAAAGGAGAAAAATGATCTTAACAGGTCACAAAGTCAATAACTGTATCTGCATTAATTAAACTGAACAGAAAATGTGGTTTCATGTACCCGCCTTGCAGAAAGCCCTGTCTTAATTAGGTTAATTTAGTAGTTCCCAATAGCTCTGCAAATAGGAGATATTTGAAAATACCTTAAAACTTATTTATCAACTTCCAGCCAAGAAAACAAAAATACTCAGATCAAAACTTACACAATTCCTTATATAATTTATTACCATGACCATGCATTATCGTTTACTAAGCATTCACTCTACAGCAGATGGAGACTTGGTAAAGATCTGGTGGAAAAATACGGAATCATAGAATCATTCAGGTTGGAAAAGACCTGTGAGAACACCACTTGGGACCAGGGGCCAGCTGGATGTAACTCCATTCACCACCACTCTCTGGGCCCAGCCATCCAGCCAGTTTTATCCCCAGTGAAGATGTCCATGCCATGATCAGACAGTTTCTCCAGGAGAATGCTGTGGGAAATGGTATCAAAGGCTTTACTAAAGTCCAGGTAGACAACACCCAGGGCACTTCCCTCATCCACTGTGTGGATCACTTGCTCACAGAAGGAGTTCAGGTTGGTCAAGCAGGACCTGCCTTTCACAAACCCATGCTGGCTGGGTCTGATCCCTTGGTTGTCCTGCACATGGCATGTGACAGCACTCAAGATAATCTGTTCCATGACCTTCTGCAGCCCTGAGGTCTGACTGACAGGTCTGTAGTTCCCCACATCCTCCTCGTGGCCCTTCTTGTGGATGGGCATCACATTTGATAACTTTCAGTCAGCTGGGTCCTCCCCAGTTAGCCAGGACTGCTGCTAAATGATGGAAAGAGGCTTGGTGAGCACTAGCTCCCTCGGTACCCTTTGGTGGATCCTGTCCAGCCCCATGGACTCGTGTGTGTCTAAGGGGTGTAGCAGGTCACTGACCATTTCTCCTTGGATTATGGAGCCTTCATTCTGCTCCTTATTCCTGTCTTCCAATTTAAGGGGCTGGGAACCTACAGAACTGGTCTTGCTACTAAAGACTGAGGCAAAGAAGGCACTAAGTACTTCAGCCTTTTCCCTGTGTTTGCCCTCCAAATCCCGTAAAGGATGGAAATTCTCCTTAGCTCTCTTTTTTCTGCTAATGCGTTTATAGAAACATTTTTTAATTGCCGTTTACAGCAGTAGCCAGATTGAGTTCTTGCTGGGTTTTAGCCCTTCTCATTCTCTCCGTCCATAACCTCAAATGAATGAAGTGGTTTTGTTTTCCTCTCACTCAACTGCAGACACCTGTAGCCTGTAGAAGACACCTGGTGAAGTCTCACGCTCAATGCAAGTCCTATTACAGCAGGCTGCTCAATGCTGTGCCCTTTGGGTTTTAAATCTTTTGAGTCTCTGAAGATGGAGAATTCATAACCTCTCTGGGCTCTTTTTCTGCTGTTTGATCATGTTGATGGTGAAAACTTTTTCCTTTATATCTCAGAGCAATGTCCCACATTGCAACTTGTGTGCAATCCCTCACCTTGGCACTGTGCACCTTGAGAAGAGTCCCCATCTGCTTTTTTCCCATTAGGTGGTTGTACCCACCCATTTGATAGTTGTCAACAGCATTAAGGTCTCCCCTCAGCTTTCTCTGAATAAACCCATTTTCTCATACATCACATGTACACATGCTACAGTCTTTCAACTGATCTTGCTCCTTTAGCTCAATGTCTTCCTTGTACTGGGGAGCTGACAGCTGGACTCAGTACTCCTGACAGGAGCCAAATACAGGTAAAAAATCCTTTCCATCAACCTGTTTGCTAGATATACTTCTGCACAAACACCACAGTGTGCAGTTGGCCTCCTCTGGCACATAGGCACCCTGCTGATTTCGATAGTTGGAGAGTTTTTCTAATAAGAGTGAAGAGAGTTATTTTTAATCCTTTCCCTATAGAAGCCTGACATTCTTGAGAGATTTTTTAGCACCCGCTTCCTAAATCTATTATAACAAGATGTTTACTCCCAGCCCCATGCGAGTTTGCTGGCAGACACGGTTATTCTACAAGCGGAAAACGATCAGGACCCCAATAATATGTGAACCATAAAAGCAATGCAAGCCATCTCTGTAATCATTTTCTGATGTTCAGAGATGTATTTGCTCTCCTAGAGTTCTTTTCCTTTGTTCTACTTGAAACCATCCGTAGTAAAAAAGATTAGCCTTTGTGCTTGTCAACCTCTAATGCCCTGTAAAACCAGTGGGAGTTTCAGATGTGAGTGAGTCCTAGGGTCTAGTGAGAGTACCACTCTACTTGTCTGCTTCAATCTGAAGGGTGTGATTCATATCTGAATATTTAAAAAAACCAAATTGATCAGTACAAGAATCATTTGACCTGTTCCCTGCAGACTTCAGATGCATTACACCAGATTCAAATTTGATGAAAGTAAAAACAAAATATAGGTTATATTAGACAGAAATTATTTTAGAATACTTGGATCAAGTTCTCTGTGTCCACTACTGCTAGGACTCCAACCATTTGTTTCTTTTTCTCTGCTAAGTACTTCCATATTACTACTGTTTTCTGGAGGAGTTGTTGCTTCTGCCTTTGCAACATCTTGATCAGATCATGCTTTTCTTCAGAAGTAGCTTACACAGTAGATATTAAATAATGATGATGAGAGTATACAAAAACGATAAAGCTGGACTTTGGTATTTTTTTCTCATGCTAGAGACCATCAAATTCTAATGTGGAATCATGTTGCAGGCAAACCATATTCAAGAGAAGTATTATAATTTAGATCCAATAAAATACACACTGGTATTGTTTTTTGTCTCAAAATTAAGACCACTACATTGTGTCTCTTGCACATAATTGATGTCTATAGTAAATAGAAAAATGCACAGAAAGTAAAAAGAACGTAATTCATGGATTTCTATTACATTTCTGTAGAGTGCAAACATTTAAAAAAATACTTCTGCAAGCTGTAAATCGTAATAATCAGAGTTGACTGCAGATTATATTGCAACAGAGAAAATGAATGCTGCCAAATTTGTCTTACCTGTTCCAAGAAACAAGACATGGTATCTTCCATCAGCAGCATTCACTCGATCCACAGCAATCTTTGTATACTTGTAGTCAGCTCCTATCCGGATGATTAATGGCCTCTTGTGTATTGGGTAAATGGGATTAAACATCAAAGGGTGGTTCCTAATGAAGGTCACAACATCATCTGGAAACTCTTTGGTTGTCCGCATGTTGGGTGTGAAGGCTCCTCCCGGACACTGCAAGAAACATGCACAGCAATGCTGAACAACACTTAGCATCTTTCAGAGAGTTTTCATCTCCAGGTCATTTACAAATATTGACAAAGAGTTGACAAAGGAAATTCCTGAAAAAGCACTTCAGACTCGGGCCAAAACTTACTATGTTCCAGTAAGGGGAATGAAGTGTTGAATAGGTATACTTTGAACTCCCATCAGTTCTGATAAAACAAACCAAAATTTTTTTTGCATTTTCAAAACCCAGATTGATGGGAAAGATCTGTACTTCTGAACCTATTTCTACATATTTTATGCTTCCGAACTGCCTGTTGAAAAAAAAAACCATTAAAAAAATCCAAGAGATTGGTATGAGAAGATACCAAACTTTTGCATCTGGTTTGTTACAGAATTAGTACAAAGGCAGGAGACAAAATCCGATACTTAACTGTAGTTTGGCCAAAGTCCCTCTTGTCATTATGTTGATTATAATATGATGAAAAGGCCTATGACTCATCTTCATTTGAAAAAGCAGTAATATGGAGCTGATGAGGGAGTCCCATAACAACTTATTTGTATCTGAAAAGATTGTCTATACTTTCGCCTGAGAAGTAGCAGGTCCATGAATACTTTGGATGCTTCCTTAAATATAATGAAGAACCATCCAAATAATCATCCCCAAGGCACTCTGGACCTCATAAGAAAATAAGAACCATCTTAGAAAACTCAAGTGTGTACTGAGATTGAAACTAAAAGAAACTGTGAAGAAATCAGAGCTATGTCAGTAATTGGTACAATGTTCTGGATGTATCTATGTTAATTTACATGATTTTTTTTTTCAGCTACCACTACCTCACTTCTTATTGCTGCTCCTGAGCTTTTATTTTTTTCCCTTACCATATTTCTGAGCTGTGAAACTCTCCTCAGAGTATTGGAGATATTCAGCAGTGTTTCAACACAATATTTTTCCAATTGGAAAATGATTTGTTCAATAAAAAACACTTGATGGAAATCTGTTTATTTTGACGAGGGCCATTCTTACATCTAGGATGGAATTTCTGGTCAAAACCTTGGACACAAAATAGCCAGGAGCTTAGGGAGAGATTTACCTCACCTGACTTCTACTCTCTTAAAGTTAGGTATTTATTCTTAGGTTTCCTCTGTAGTCAGTAATTCAGACTAAACACCCTGCTTTTAGATGGCTAAGATTACATAAAATGAATCATATTCTGAGAGACTTGGAAACTGTCTGGGGATATATGAGTCATGTGTCCAACCTACCTGATGAGATGCAATGTTAGAATTTGGGTTTCCACCTCCCAGGGCATCCCTGTAACCACAGGCAGGAGTGCCTGTTCTACCCTCACTGCTAAAAGCTGTTCCATATTGTGCACCTAGTAAACCATCCATCGGGCATACCAGGAAACAAGCAGAGAGGGACTTCAGCCTAATCACAGCCTTTAGACTCATCTTCTGGCTCAATTAGGAGTTAATTATTTATACAAAGTAGAACAGCTCTGATAACAATTCTTTAAAAGAAATTGCTCTGGCATCAGTTACCTCCAGGAAGAAGAACCAGAACTCAGCTCAGATATGGGTCGTTTCTCTCATCTGACATCCTTGACAATTTATTTTTCTGGGCTTGTATTTACCCTAAGGGTTTTGTTTTGGCTCTCATTAGAAATGATACTACATGTTAATGCTCTAAGATTGCTCAGAAAGTTGAATTCTTATTATCTCACTTGCTCTACACTCTCTAGCATATTCATCCACATTCCAGAAAATGTATGGAGCTATCTGTTAAGATTAGCAACAAATGCTGAAAAAAGAACTGCATTCATCATTAGCAATATTATTCTACTTGGTAGTGCTCTGCCAGACCCCAGTTCCTTTCAAGAGGGATTCTGTTTCACAAACAGTTCAATTTAAACTTTCCTGTCTCACATAGCTCTTAAATTAAAAGTCTTTCTCTGATACTTTCAACCCTTCCATTCCTGACTTGGAGTCATAAGACTTTTGTCTGTGACTTCTTGCAAAAATGTCTGTGCTATGATTCACACCAGCATGACCCTAAAACTTACATTATATCATTGTTCCGAGCAAAGCCTTAACAAACATCTTTAATCAATTAATTCTTTTGCTAAACCAATGACAAGCAAAAGATGATACTGAAGAAACCTACAAGCTCTCCCTTTCCTGGAGGGATTGAATGTATATCCTTCACACCTCATTCAAGGACTTGGCTACACAATCTTATGTTCACAGTTGATTACCATGCAGTAAAATTGCAGAGAAAACCAGAATTCTTTAATTTACAGCATATTCCCCAATATGCTGTAGGTACAAATTCTATTTCTGTAAACTCTGAAAAATGGAAACTACCCTCAAACATCACCGAGTTTAGTAGCAAGCTGACAATTATGTAATTTTTTTTCCATAAGTAAGTTTTGCTTGTGGAGAAATAAGAAACCATTGGTATTTAGTGAAGGCCAGCCAGACACTGCCGAGTTGATCATGGCTAAAAGAATGCATTGCTTCATTTAATCCTACTGAAGCTACACTGAAGCCTTTCCATTGTTTATCCAGTGTACTGCAATATGATGAACTTTCATTTCTGTCCAGAGGTTCAGTATGAATATCTCTTTGGGCAACTGTAAAGTAGGATTTTCCATGTCATATAAAAAGGCATCCCTGTCTAGTCCAGCATCCCAAAAGTTACAAAAAAAGTACATTCCAGAGAAAAGAGGATCAAGCCCCATAGTCTGCAAGCATGGCTGATCAAAGTTAACTCTTTGAGCACAAATTCTGAGCAGCAAAAAATCCACGTGTCCCGGTTTTCGCAGATGTTTTGACGTAAGTGAAAAATAGAATTTGTGGCAGACATTTAAAGGTGGAATTTTTTGACAGTGAAATAAAAGCAAAGCCAAAGAAATTACATCTTAGAAAATATGACTAAGGTCTTGTGTTTTGGCTGAATCATGAGGAAGCACAGAAAGTCAGTGATCCGAAAATCAGCAACGGTCAGCTAAGGAATCTCTATGAGCTATGATCTAAGAATTTATCTTCAAATTCAGAGCTCACTGGCACATCTGAAAAATGTAGATAATTTCTGTAACCATGTTAAATCCAAATCTGATTTTTTTCCCTTTTCATTGTGTTGCCCAACTTCTTTAGGCCCATCTGGAATACCTCAGAGTCCTCCATGATGTGAACCAAGAAAAACATGGCAGTGGTTGAGGAAACAAATACAAACAAAATACTCTGAAACAGCAAGAAACTTTGAAATGTGACTAATCAAAAGAGTGTGAAACTTCCTGTTTAAATGGGTCTTTTTTTAAAGCCTCAGTGAACTCACGAGATTAGAGCTGTATGAATTAATTGCGAAGAAAGACTAATGCTAGCAATAGACCTTAGTGGAATGTCAGGTATTGATTAGTTAATTCTAGAGATCTGGGAATGTAAAGCCCTAACTCTTATAGCCAGCAATAACTGCACTAAAATGTCATGAAGAATTGTGTGAACAGGGAGAGCTATTCCATGCATCTGAGCTATTCTGTGCACAATAGAGAAAGAGAGAAAAAGTACAAGATCCTGCAGCACAAAGACAAATCAGAACAAAATAGTGATATGATTAAAAGTTCTCACAGGGACTAGCAAAATTAAAATAAAATTTAATTTCCTGTGATAAATAGAAAAAGCAACAAAGTATTAATCTAAAAAAACTATAACTGCATCACTGAGAGATAATTTATGATTCTCTGCATACCTATTTCATTCTGATACTTAAGAAATTCTAAGACTTCATAGGAGTCAACACACACCCAGAGTACCATACTTCATTTATCAAATATGCATTTAGAGGTGATTCTAAATGATGATATGGATTTAGAGATGACATTCTTTATTGAAGCTTGAAATATTAGGTGTTGCATTTCTGATAAATCTAAATTAAGAACAGTGAAAACAAGTAAGTAAATAGATAAAGAAAAAAGTGCATTAATGGCAATTTTTATACACCATGAAGTTGAAAAGTAAGAAGAAACAATAGTTTTGTTGAAAATATTTCATGAGATATATCTGCACAACTTGGAAACAGAGCTGGCTCTAATTGTGTACAGAATTATTGGAAGATTATTAGTACCCCTGATACATTGAAAGAAAGTCCTGAAAAATTTTCAAGGCGTACAAAAAGCTTTCTCAACAAGGAAGACTACTGTGAACAGAATGGCATGAAAACATATCTATTTCTAAATCTCTCTTCTAAGATCCAGAACTTGACAGGGTATTAGGCTTAGTTAAGTGACAAGTCCCAGAAATCTTGTTCTCTAAATCTCCTACTACATCTCCTAAACATTGGAGTAGAGGTGCAAGACTCTGGAGAGCTAAAGAAAGTTCATACAGACAGAAGACAGACTTACAGATATTTGGATCCAGGGTGTAGAACACACCAATAATGCTGTCTTTGCATGCTTATTTATTTAGGTACATTTTCCTCAAACGTACCCACAAAATGAAAATGCACATGCAAACAAGAAGACTGTCACCTAATGAAATAATTCTTATCACCTTTGCAGCAGAAAGAGCGATTAACATTTTCCATGACTTTAATTCTTTCTAGAAGATTTCCAGATACTACGTTATTTGCAGTTGGATTTGTAGGCAATTGAAAAGCAAATAAAATAGTTCTGAACTGTAACTGTCACAGTCACATACCGACTTTTCTCCTGGAATAAATAATATTTATTTATGCATTAAACAAAGACACACAATTGGCAAGACTGAACAAACATCTTTGTACTTACGGTGCCAGGTCGCGGGTACGGAATTCTGCCCTGATACGGAATCAGCTGGTGGTTTGGGCCCTCCTTGTGTGCAAACGGTCCATTGAACACCGTCTGGATGTCAGACAGATGATACACACACACAGCTGAGCCTTTAAATATGGAGCTGGAAGACAGAAGAAAAAGCATTGCAATCTACCAACTTTTCTGTAGCTTTTCCAAAATTTGGCATGGTCCAATGATGAAAGATACCTCTAAAATAATATATTTTATACAATTTAATATGGATTTAAAACATTTAAAATCAACTAATCTAACTGCCCACTACTTCTGAAGACTTAGCACCTTTCTGAACAGTGAACTGGAAAAAGAAAGAGGAAGGCACTAACCTACTGGTGCAATGAGAAGACTTCCTAATGCTAAATATAAAAGAAATATCATCTGGCTCCAGTTAAATCAATGGCAAATATATTGCTGACTTCAGTGAGACAGGAGTTTTATAAACTTTGTACTGCCAAGCTCAGCAGAGGTTTCCAGAACTCCCTACCAGTATATTAACCACAAGACCTCCATGAGCCTCCTAAAATACATGGCTAAAACATTAATCAAAACATCTAGAGCAATTACAATTGGTTGGATTATTATAATCAGTTTCCAGCTTTTTTACAAAAAATGGGGACGCGTTGTGGCTGTAAAGGAATTACTCCTATACAGTCCTGAAATCCATCCATAAAACTGGTCTTACGAAGACCCAAGTTTGAAGCTTCCTGAGGAGAACACAGGGAGTCACCTAAGAAAAGGGCACGTTCTTAGCACTGCTCTAGATTCAGCCACGAGTCCAGTTAGCACAAGCCCTGAAGGGTCTCCATCACCCTGTGATGATGAAGGGCACTGGGGGAAAAATTTCCAAACTGATGGTAAAGCTGACTACAGTGAATTAACTCCCTCATTTTTCCTCTCACTGCACGTAAGGTTTGCAATATTTATTTTTAAAAAGTGGAAACTCCAGACAGTCTAAAATCTGTCTGGTGTTAAGTGTAGGATGAAGATAATACAAGTTACTGTTTTCAACTGAACAAGAAAAAACACTCCATAAAAAAGCCTGAAAACATTACACATAGTGTCTAAACAACAAAAGTGAAATCCACACTGCTCTCAGCTACATATGGATGAGTTGCATGAACCTTTTAGATGGATTATGGTATTTGTGGAAATTTTACTAGGTATCAATAGATTTTGAGAAATGCATTTAGTCTTCCAGATGTTTTATGTTAGATTTACAGCATATTATGACACTAAAATAATTTAGTTCAGTATTACTCAGTATTACGGTTTCCTTTTGTATGATTTAGATAAAAATACTAGTAGTTATTACTTCCCATGATGTTTCTCTTTTGCTACTGTTATGAGCTGGAATTCTACAGAGGTGAAGATACAGAACCTATTAAGGAGTAAAAATCCTTAGGGTTGCTGTATTTAACTAGGTAATACATTCAACCTAGAGTTGAACCAAAATAAAGCAAGCATAGAGCATGTGGCTCACAATAACAGAAATGCATGTGTGCAAAAACTTCAACGGAGAGAGAAAATATCTTGAGAGCCAGGAAAAACTGAAGATTTCTCTTTTTTGTGACCTTATGTGGTCCTGTGATTCAAACCTCATTTCCACTGGAGAAATACCAGAATTATGTTGAAGTGTTTCCAGTTCAGTCATGTTGCACCCCCAGCCTAATGATAAGTGTGGTTTTACTGCTAAACATAAGCTCATCTTTTTCTCTTTTTGTGGAGTAGGAATTATAGACAGCATCTAAGTTTAGAAATTATGTGATGCTTTTTTTTCCCCAATTAAATATCATAGAATCATATTCCCCTGTCTTATTTACATATTTGAGTAAGCAGATCCCTATTTCTAAGTGAAAAAAGTCTACTGGAGAAAAAAAAAAAACTCTGAAAAGATTTTTTTACTAAAAGTTGCCATTAAAGGAATTGTTGATAATAAGTTACATAATTTTCTAGTTTGATCAAATAATTAAAAAAAAAAAAAGGGGAAGACCTCTTAGACGGTAAGAAGCAACAGAAATCAGTGAGTAGTAATTATTTTTTCTCTGTACTAACACTATGTGGTGAAGGCAAGAGGGAAAAATGAGAAAAATAAAAGCAGAGGTGGAAGAATCTGTTGCTCCACCTGTCAATCTATCTTTGTGGAGAGTTTCAGCATTGTAAGCCATATCTAGTGCTTCCACCACCCCTGGGAGCTCAGTAAAGGCTTTCTAAACCTGAGAGCAAGTGAATACAACCGACTGGTAATGGGGAGCTGCAAGGAGGTGACCAAATGCCACATAAGCTTGTCCATTTGTAGCCAACTGAAGCCAATATGGGTTATTTGCCATCTCTGTGATCATGAGCCAGCTGAGAGACTGGAAATGATTTGCATGAATTCATGTAAGAATTCCTGGTTTGATCCTTCAGGGTGCTGGCTGTCCTTCAGGAGGTGTTAAGTGCTCTCAGATGCCACATGAGTTCACTGCATTGAAGCTGTTTAGCTTTCCACTGCTGAACAGTGACAAGTGGCCCTCCACAGAAATGTTTTCCCAGTGCCAGCTGACAGTATGTCAGGAAGCAGTTTGCTCCAAGAAGCATAGCTCTGACATGGATACCAACAGCAATGATACTGAGGCTCCTGCATGGAAGCCACGGCAGCAGCAGACACACAAAATTGCACAGCACAGCCTCGTCCACAAAACATCAGATTCAGTTTTCATACAGAAAATCAGGCAGTTGAGGTAATTTTTTTCAAATCTCCACGCTTACCTTGATGTAGTAAAAATTCCATACACAAGTGTTGTTCTGGGGTTATCTGTCTCCAGGAGAAACACATCCTCTGTAAGAAAGAGAAAGAAAAATGTTTTGAATAATAAGAAAAACTTTATTTTCCAATAATTGATTTCCAATTATTTTCCAATAATTGATTTAATTGATGACTTTATTCCCCTGAAGCCAACAGTAGTTTTATCTCAGACTTGAACAGGAAAAAGGAGACTTACCACATGAACAGACCATATATGCATAAATCTAGCATTTTAACATTCAGAAACAAATTTGGAAATTAACTCCATGCCCTCTAGCCTCATGGAGACAGAAGGCAAAGATTTTCAAATATGTTCAGGATCCATGTCACACATTTCTCTCAGCTGTATCTTGTTTCAGCACGTTGTTTAGCAATAGGAAAACATTAAAGTTGCAGTAGGTTAAAGACGAAGATTTCCCATAGATGGATGTAATCGAAAACAGGGAAATTAGGTGTTTTACTGTCCAGAATGCACTGGAGTGCCCTCACTAGTGCATTTTCAACATGATATGAAAGTCATGCAGCTTAACAGTAAAGACTCTGAAAGATGTAAACCTCCCTCCTCCTGTTGTGTAGGGAATTATTGACTGCACTGTGAAAAACTACCTACTCACTGAAATTAATTTACCCACTATTACTCCTGATCTGTTGATTTTTTTTTTTACACTTCAGTGAAAACTACTTTAATCTCTGACAGTTTCTCCTTGTAAATGTTTTTAATAACTATAATCATGCTACCTCTTAAACTTAATTTACAACACAAAAAAGACTGAACTGTTTGAGCTTTTTATCACAGAATACGTTCTTTAGCTTTCCATTAATTTATGTGGCTCTTTCATTTAACCCGCTGAATTTTTAAAATATTCTTTTCAATATGTCAAAAGCAAAAGACTTCACCATGCAGAACTGGAAGTGTTATACTCTCCTGCATTATACATGAACACAGAAGCATGTGTTTGCTCTCTCCCGGTTTTCTGAGTTTCCAGCTGTGATTGTATTCTTCCTCTTTGCTAGGGAATTGTGCTGGGAGCCCATGCTGAGACCATTGTCTCCTACTCACTATGGTCCTACATTTTGTCATACAAGAAACTAAAAGCAGTTATCCTACTGCCTTGTTGAAGAGGAGGGGGTTGGTAAACCACAGTTCTGAAAGATGAACTGCTGTGGCAGTACTGAGGCACTGTGAACTTCGGAAAATCCGTCCTCCAAACACCTTGCGCATTCCGAGCTAGAGCGAGTTAGGATCTGCTCCTAGGCCCCATCAGGTTCCACTGAAACCTTGACCCAAAGCAACTACACCAAACAGTTGTAAAGATAGAAACTCAAAAAGACTCCAAACCCCACTTGCTATGGTGAGAATCAAGAATAACAATTGAGAAAAGAGAGAGGATACAACGGAGAGATCTGAACCAGATGCAGACCCAGTGCAGGGCACATTAGCTGCCTTTATTATTTATATTTATAGTAAAGCACATACCAAATCTTTCAATACTTGAATTTAGAGCTATGATTTTGCACATCTTGGCTATGGAAAATATAGAATTTGAAACTTTCTGGTAATGTTTTTTGGCATGTAGGTATCAAGATATGCATCTATTAATTCTTTCATTAAAGGAAACCTCTTGCGATTGCTGTATATATTATTCATTGAATATTTACAGTGTTTCATATGTTGAAACATTTATGTGACTGAATGATTCTTGACAAATTACATTTATTCATAGTGCTATTGCTGGTGCCAGTAACAGGATTTATTATTATTACCTTGAACTACCAAATTGAGAACTCTACTCTGTGATCAAATACTAGAAAAAATGTATTGTGGAAAAGCTGCGTGTTACACAGCAGTATAAGAAACAGTTTCAAAGAGACGTTAAAAATCCTCTATTGTAATCCAAGCTAGTAGCAAAATAGTAAGAGTCACTTAGATGTTCCCTTCCAAATATTAATTCTTTACATATATCATTGTTTCACATAGTCAAGATTAATTACCTTTATTTCAAAGGTAATGATAATTATGCAGAGAGACTTACGAAGAATTTTTTCATTTCCTGTCATAAAACTGCAAGAGGAATTTTGTCATGGACTTCTAGTGCTATGATTTCACCGTTAACAACTTGACTAAGAAACTGTATGAAAATCAGTCATTAAATATGCACGGAGTGTAGCATTTAGATGAAACTTTTAAGAAATGTTTTTTGTGATACCTAATTCATCAAAGTACGTTTCTGTTCCATCTTCATCCATTACTGAGCACACAAGTCTTGCTTTCAAGAAAGTTGTCCACTTGTTCACAAGACTGCGCTGACCACCTGTGTCGTTCTGGAAAGGAACATTATTTTCAGAAAAGAAGAAATAAAACACAGCTAACATTTTTCTGGTCTTTCCCATACTTTTCTCAGATAAATTCATTATCTAGATAATTATCTGGTGAACTTAATATTAAAAATAGATAGGCCTAAACCAAATCCCCTCATCTAAACATTCCACATGCACTAAAAAAACAAAACCTAGTTGTCTGAGTGGACCTTCTCTGCTGGGCTAGCAGGCTTGGAGGGTTGGGCAGTAGATTTTGTGCACCTGCAGTGTGTGCTGTTGGAACTGGTAATCCAACTTTTTGGGTGACTTATAAGGAGCCTTTTCAGGGGGTAATATATTTGGCCAGACTCAAAGGTGTTGATACACGAATATGATGGTATGTGTACAAGTATACAAATGGCTTGGATTTATTTTCACTGGCCTTGGGATTCTGCCACTGGCTTCAGTCTAAGTCTAAACAGGCTTAGGCCTTTCAAAAATCATCTGGGCTTCATTATAACAGTAAAAAACCCAAATACAGCTGTAATTGTGTAAAACGTCTTCTTGCATAATACCCAAAAAGACCTTCAGGCCCTCTCACTACAATACAGAGAATGGAGATTATAAAAGAGATCACGTCTCATCATATTGCCAGAGAAGGACAAACGCCCTCACACCCAGGCACAACAACATCACAAAGCACCAGATTCTAAAGAAGACCCTAATTAAAGATGGGGAATACATAAACACTCACAATGAACTTCCTGAAACTTTCCAAAAGAAGGAATGAATAGGCTAGCAGTAATTGTGAATTTATAATTTTTTCCTCATTAAAAAAAAAAAAAATGATTTCACCAGAGATATTAATAGCTGCTTCAATCATTTTTCATCTACAGTTGATTAGAGATACAAAAAAACCCAAAAGAGACAATGAGGAGTGCTGTGAAAAAGAACCTAATTATTTCCCAGGAATCGCCGTAACTCCTGAATTTAAATTTCCTGTGCACACTTTTAAAGTTAGGCTTCCACATGCATCAATCCAAGAACTCAGAAACAACAGATATCGTAAAAATGAAAACAGCAGTTGAATGTTGAATCAACCAGTTTAAAAGCTTTATGTTTCTAATGTGTTTCAAATATTTTGAGTGTGTGTGTGAAAGCCCCCACTATTTTAAGTTCATTTTTATTAAGAAAATAATGTGCCTTATTTATGCCAAGGACAGCAAGTCTGAAAATCCAACACTGGTAAGTATTCTGACTCAGTCAGAGAAACACACAAATCCCTGATCCTCTACATTTCCATATCGTTACACGTATAGTCAGAAATATATAACATGTTCAGACCCTAGCTGTGAGTTCAGTAACAGCTCTTTTTAATTATGAATGATGACACAGAAACAGGAAATTTTGTCAAATATAAACCAAAGACTTTTCAAACATTTAGTCTTTTGGGTTAACATGTCACACTAGCAGCTTATCCCAGCAACCTGGCAAACAAAACAGTTCTTACTGGGCATACTCTTGCAATCATGGAATGAATTTGCTTTGTGCTGCCGCTGTTGTCTGTGAGTCTTTCTTTGAAGAAGAAGTAGATTTTGGCATCATTGGGGTCAGTGCCATCTGGGATAACATGAGCATCCACAAAAATAGGCTCTGAAATGAAAAAGTTTACCAAACAGATGAAACCAAAAGATGTATCAGTCTAAGCAACAAATGATTTGACACTTACTGACCACTTCAAGGAAGTGCTGTACATATTAAATATCAACAGGTAAATGGCTCCTTGCTGGCAGCCATATGTTTTTGCATCCTCACATTTTATTTCACAGCAAATTCTTAGAGAAGCAATCCAGAAACAGTGATATTAGATTACTGCAGAGACTCAAAGACTTGGAGGAAGAAGAGGGAAGAATCAGTGTGTTATCAGGGGCACCTAAGGAAAGTCTCATTGAGACAAAACATAAAAGTAAGCTGGAACAGAGCAGAAATATATACAAATAAGGTTCATAAATGAGAGAGGAAAACAATTTATGTAACCCAGAAAAGGAAAGCAGGGTACGCAAATGCTTGAGCAGCATTTGACTTCATATCAGAGGCTGGTAAACATAACCAAATGTACAAGTGAAACACTGCGGAGAATTAAGGAGAGAGCGAAATAATTTATAACCTTAACAGCAAGCATATAATGAACAGTGCAACAGTCCTCAGAATACCTCCTTTGGATGAAGGAAGAAATGGACCCTCTCCCCGCATGAAGGCTTTGTCTTTTCAATGATCATGCAAGATTGCTTGTTTGGTTGAAGTGCGGTACAAATTTTGAAACAATCTGATACAAAGGTTGAATGTCTGACAGAAAACTCTTTTTAGACTGCAGCATTTTTCCATTCGCCTAAGTCTATTCTCAATTAATATAACAAGTGCCATGTCTCTGGCTCCAAAAGAACATGGAAACAAATTCCACTTTCACGTACCTGTTTCAAACATTAGTAACAGGTAGATTTCCAGAAATTAGGCATTTTTAAACTTTCTTTTTCTCTAATTCAGTTTAGGATGCACATGTTAGGGTGTGCAGATAAGTGTAAGAATGTAGAGCAGAATAAAAATTTAGAAAGGAGACATAGTTTCCTTTTCATATTGAAATGAATTTATTGTGACTGAAATCCTGTGATTTCATTGTAGTCACAGCCAGACAGGAATAGTAAGTTACCATAAAAAATGTCAAGACAAAACCACAGTAACATTACTTCAGCATGCCTGAAGGCTTTTTAAAATCATAACTGCTGTGTTAGTTGCTCTATAGCCTTTCACATCTACCTCTGCTCAAAGTGTTGACCACCATTTTAATTGAAATTGGTTTAATTGGAAGGAGTCTTCCCACCAGTAAAGACAGGGAGAATTTTCACAGTATGTCAGTGAAGTGAAGAGTTAAGTGCTGCCACTCAGAAATGAGTTTTTCTACAGTGTTCAGACAACCAGTTCCTCACCACTGAAATAAGTGGCAATGATCCTCATTGACTTCTCTGATAGAGGGACTGTCCTCTGCACACATTTTGAATGCAAGTGGTGGTGAATCTTCTGTGCAGAGATGGATCATCTTGAATTAACTGAAGCTGGCAGCTTAGAACCAAACACTGATTTAAGGCAATATCTCATTCACTAGAGGTGAAGGCACTTTCTTGGAAGTCAGACTGTCTGACCACTTGCCATGGGAAAGGTTTTCATACATTTGCCCTCAAACAGTTTTGTTCAGCCTTAATGCAAAAAAGGCCCTCAGGTGGGGTGGCCTAAGAGCTTGGTTTATGCAGGGATCCCTCTACGTCTGTGCATTGTCTACAGTTTGTATTAACACACATTTCTTCGTGGTTCAACTTCATAAATTAAATTCAGAGACAAGCTCTTTAAAAGATCAGGTCTTTGTTTTAAGCAAAGGAAAGAAGAATCTCTATGACACCCACTAAAATCTCTGGTAAATCAAAGGCATCTCACCACTCAGCCACTTGGAGTTGTGCTGGTCAGTCCTCACTGCATTCCTCCTAGTCAGACTGCGAAAAATGGCTGCATCCGTCCCCATGAAATCAATATACATTCCTGAAAAAAGCTCTTCATCTGAAAAGAATTGAAATGGAGGGAGAACTGTTATGGCTTTTGGGAAAACAAAAGTTTATTTTAAATTCATCAGCTCTTTATTTACACAGGAGTCCATACAGATAAATAGTGGGTCATGGGAATGAGGTTTCCTCTGATTTACAAACACTCAATCAAGAGAGAGAGAGTCATCAGAATTTTCTTAGAGACTTTATGGAACTGTACCATTAAATGCCACAGCAGAGTTGTATATATGGGGAACCTTTCTTGGCAGTAAGTTTAGTTTTTCGGTTTCCACTGCTAAGGACCACCGGAGAATCAGGCAAGTGTTATCAAAAAGTATCACATTCAATATCTTAAGAACGCACTTCAAATAATTTTTTTTTTTGTTACAGAAGTAGACAAAGTGACTGAATTGAATTTATTGCTGCTATAAACTGGCACAACATCTATTGCAGTCAGTGGATCAGTGCCAGTTTTTACCAGCAGCAGTAAGGGCTGCCCCAGGCAGCCTCAAGCTGACTTCAGTATTGCAGAGGCCTGACACTCTTATTATTGAACTTCACTCAGAGTAATATGGAGCAACAGTTGTCCCCTTCTGTGTACTTGGTTCTAAGTATAGGGTCATTATGCTTGAGCAGAATGAGACATGCAACTCCTACATTAACAGAGCTATGAGCTTCCGCTCCCTGTGCAGGGCTGAAAACTCAGTTCATCAGTCAGGATGTCTATCTATGTTTGTGTGAGTCTGTGTGTGTGCATAAACATATGCATGTATAATTACAATTATAATTACATATACTATCATTTTCTACTCTGTGAATAACCAAGCAATTTCCACTGACTAATGACAATGAAACCCCAGAGTAGAAAACAGTAGCTAAAATAAACTCTAACTCTCAGAGTGGGAGTGGTGGCTGAATATATTCCAGTGCAGCTGGGTCCTTTGATTGATGTTTTTGTCTGTATTCCTGGACTACCCAGAGAGTGTGGTCAAGCTGGCAAGAGTCACAGGCTCAGAAATACTTGAGGCTATTTTCATGCTGTGTTTGTCTCTGCATGTGTGTGTGTGTGTTCATAATCAGCATGGAAGACTATTGAGAAGCTCATGAGAGAATTAAAACTCTGGAGATTTTGCTTTTCTGCTGCTAACTGGAGCCTGAACTGAACCCTGGCAGGGCATCCAGCAGCCACTCTTCTGCTCTCACCTCTCCCCGTGATGACAAGATTCCTACACAGGGGACTTAAGCAATGCATTTGCTGCATGTTACTGAAGCATTTACTTCCTGAGCAGGTATTGACAGACTGATGTTAGATCTGTACAAATTTGTATTTTGTATATTTGCCTCCTTGCCTCAATCCATCAGAACTTTATTCTTATTATGAAACAAATTGTCTGAAAGAGATCAGGCTTATGGTTCTCACTAAATGTTATGTACAGTCCTGTGCATATACACATATGTACGCACTTCAGCAAAAGTACTATACTATGTAATTTTAATCCCACTACATATCGACACTATTACTTATATCTTAAGCATTCCTTGTGTCTCTTTGCTAATTATGTATCAGATGAGATCTGTCAGTTCCACTTCCTTCTGGTAAAATCCTTAAATTCCACACAGTATTTGGTCTGCATGGGACAATAAGTTCACACTACTTCACTTTGTTACTGCGGGGAATTACTGAATTGATGAGGTATGTCTGCTCTTATGAATATCTCATAGTCTTGGTGGGGAGAGAGACATGCATCCTGCACACTAGTTATGCCAAGCTGCTTCAAAGCACATTTTTCATCGCTTTGATGCAAATGTGTCTCTGTACAATGGCAAATTGTACAAAGTTCAAATTTATTTTTATAGCACCACTTTCCTCTGAAGGGTGAATCAGCTTTCCTGCTGTATTCTAGGCCAAGTGATGCCCAAAATGGTCAAGAAACTGCACCTATATTTAAAAGTGGTTCTTTTTTTGTGGAAGAGCTAGTTGGTCTGGTGGTATTTCCTATTTTCTGAAGCAACAGGAGGGAATTCCTCCTGCAGAAAGCTCAAAGGAGAGTCCAGTACATTGGCTCAGTCCTCTCATTACAACACAAGCTGTGACTTACAAAATGTTCACGTTTCTGGCACGGATACTGAGGCTAAATTCATCAGAGTTTAACAGTTTTGTAGTGACCGGACTTTGTAACAGAAGGCAGAAAGTACAAAGCCCAATCTGTGGGACTCTTTTTAAAAGGAATTTGACCTTTGTGGAATAAGTTAAACTTTGTAGATGAACTATGTCATGAAAGATAAGTCAAACACTAGGGAAGGTCTCTTTAGTGACATAAGTGAGAGATCAAGGAAGACAATGAAAAGTCTATTAAGATGAACAAAGCTGCCATAGATCTATTGTAGAAAAAAACCAGCTTAGTGTACAAACAATAATTCAGAAACAATGTTCTTTAATGTTGCTATATAAAATCCAGAAGGAACAAGGAAAGGAAACAGCTGATTCACTTAATGACACCAGAATGGCAATGAGTAGCAGTGGACTCATCTATCAATTACTTGAACAAACATTTTCTTTACACAGTGAGTGTCTGTAAACACTGTCCCTAGATCCCTGTTGAGATAAAAGTATAAGAGCAGCCAAGCTTCAGAAAATGTCTAGGTAGCATTTACCTGTTCTCTAAAGGTGTTCAGTTCATATATCTGTGAATAAATATACTTGTCCTTTGTACTAAATACATTTGCAATAAGGAATCAGAAAAAAAAAAAAGGCAATTTATATTTTGAACAGGCCATGTAGGACAGACTATATTACACTTCCCTTAAGATCCATAAGATTTTAAAGTAAGTATCTGGCACAGCATGTAATTGACGGAATTGATTTCAGAGGAAGCTGAACGGCAGAAACACTGCACATTGGTCCCTTGTAAACCTCGGGTGAAATACACAGTACCTGTGTGCAATAAGTTTTATTTACTGAGAAAGTCTAAAAAATCTGTGCAACTGCTTTTCCCTTTGTAGCCAAAAATACAGCAGGAGCAGGCACATGAAAAATCAGGGCTTTGGCACTGGAAGTGTGTGAACATACTGCAAATGTGAAAGGTCGGGTTACACAGAGTATGTATTTCCAGCTCTTCCTGGTTGAAAAAAAGAAAAGTATCTTTTACAGATGACTTAGGCTGCCCAAAGTGTGTGCCCCCTTTGAGTATTCTTGAAGGTGTGCAACAAGCACAGAAGAAATCCTTTATTGTTTCACTTTCTGGCCTTTCAGATGGAAGAAAATTGCAAAACTGGTTGGGTATAAAGCCAATTGAAGAATGAAGAGCTTTACAATAGAGGGTGGGCTCTACAGCAGCAATGACAACAAAAATGAAATTCAAAGCATCTGAAGTCTTCGGGCTTTCTTTCCCTGGCTACTCTGAGATTTTACAAATAATTAAATGAGACACGAGTGCTGTCTAGGATGAACAAGGTCAGAAACCATTCAAACATAAATGCTAGACAGGGTAATGTAAAGCTCAAACTAATCCTGGGAAAAAATGTGTAAGCTGGAAAAGGGAGAATCTTTTGTTTTCTGTGTCTCTCTCCTCCTTTCAGTAACTTCTTTCTGCATTTCATTTGTCCACCCACCTTAAGCTTCATATAAGCCTTGAAACATGGGTGGACCCTTGTGCCCATCAGCCAGACAAAAGGCACTGCTTCTGGGAGGCTGAACTCTGTGTCCAGCCCCCTTCGGGCATTCCATCAACCCACCCTACACATGACCATTTGAGTTTAGACCTCAGCACCTCGGAGTATCTTTACTTACTGATCATAACAGACACCGTGTTCACGTTAGGGTTGAAAGAACAGCGTCCCTTTCCTGATTCACACTTGGAGTCGATCTTGAAGATTTGTTCCTGCAAAGTAGATTTGTGTGTCACTTCTCATGTCAGAAACCATTAGATCTAAGCCGATTTTTACGCCTGGCTGTTCGCAGCATTAGCAATGCTCTACTGACAGTGCACTATTGGGCACTTTTACTGTACTATCAGTAGTTTAACTCTTCTATTCAGAATTCCATCATCTTGTTAGATAACACTGACATTCATTTATATTCAAGACTCTTGTTATAAATTCAAGACATTGAATCAAAAAAATTTCCCTCTGTCTCAGTTAAGGACAGGTTGACTGATCTCTGCAAAATTATATGTGGAGAATGCTTCTGTTTTTGAAGCTATTTATCATTTATTTTCTGAATATTTGTTTGTATTTATACCTGTCTAGGACATTATAATAAAGCTATTAGAACAATAATACATATAAAATAAAAATCTCTTATGACAACTGTCATTGGATGATATGATAAATCATTTCATCTTTATTGAGCTATCAGACCTCCAAAAACCCCCTAAATCACATTTATTTTCTTCAGTACCACCTCTTGGATTATGTGTAGAGCTCCAAATCCACAGTGATAGAAGATTTATCTATACCTGTTAACATAGCCTGAAATCTCCTGGTTTTTTGGGTTTTTTTTAAAGAAATCATCGTATGGGGATTTGTTTATATTTTATATGATTAATGAACAGGAAATACATTTTGCAAAGTAGAAGCAATCTAGATTACAGCTTGAAATACAAACAATCTGAGCAGCTTTAGAAAATCTGCCCATTTCGGTGCAACTATTCACTTCTTGGTTCCCAGCAACACCAGCATAGTGTGCTGAGCAAGAGATGACCCAGGCCCAAGCTCATTCCTTAAAAACTGCAGTCAGTAATGGCAGATACTCTGATCTAACACACACCCACTCACACATCACTGTTTACCAAACAACTTGTTCTTAGGCTCCTACAACAAACTTCCAATCTTTAATAAAAAGACAAAAGACGCAATTGTAAGGAAAAGAACAACAACAACCAGCCAAACTTAAAACATTTCAAAAGAAAAAAGTAGCTGACAAAAATTCCGAAGAAAGGTTTTTGTGATGTAGATGCCAACAGTTAGTTGTTTGAGAAAGGACAGCAACTCCTTATATTCTCTTTAACAGTTAATGTAAATCACAGGGGAGTGGAGATGCTACACCAGCCCCTGAGCAGCCATTTGGCACCAGCAAATTGAAGATCACACCAAGCTGAAATGCACAGCTGCAGCAGGAAGTTTTCATATCATTATCCCCTCTCTTTTCCCCCTCTTCTGTTTGCCTAATTTAATCTCAGAGATCTTATCTATTCTTTCAGTAATAAACTCTCTAAATGATGTTAAAACATAAGTATGAAGTTTCTAATGTGATCTTGGGTGGTTTCTTTGTTGTTTTTTTACTTGTAGATTATATGCAGCTTGATTCTAATCCATATTTACTGTATTAAACCACTATTTACCAATTCAAAATGCCCACTACTCTTCTATTAAACCAGCTACAGGATTACACTTCATTTTCATATATATTAAACTGCTATTTAGTCTATAATTATTTCACATAGGGATTACATTTCCTTCTGTTTGTATTTGCTTTAACATTAGAATATATTTGGGTGACTAAGGGAGTAATTACCAAAGACCAAAGTATCAAGTGTGCTAAGGAAGAAAATTAATTGTTTTATAACCTCTGTTTCATGGAAAAGGACAAAATTTTGCCTCATCAATGAAACCCCCATTTTTTGTAAGCTTATGTGGAATCCTGAAGACAGAAGAGCAGAACAGGCTCAGTTCTTATGACTGTTGGATATGACTGTCAGGCTTTGCAGCTTCTAGAGAAAAACAGATGTGCTTTGTAAAATATTCATTTTGCACGTGCAAAAACAACCTTTTGTGCATTGAAAACTGTACCAAATTGAAGGTGAAATGATAAAAGCAGAGGAAAAAATGAGTGTTCACTAGTCCCATCAGCACTACATAGTTCCTCATTCTGCTCTATCAATTAGTCATGCACAGATATATGCAATGAGTTCAGAAGGAAATGCTTGGGTTTAAACTGTTATGCTATTGTTGGCCTGTACAGTAATGGCTTTGAGCATGAAGTGCCTACAGTCAAGTGTCTCACAGACTCCAGACGTCTGAAACAGCAGTTTATTTAATCAATTGATCATAGGCATGTAGTTATACAGACAGCCTAAGTGAAGCCAGTTCTGCTTTTCCAAGTCATGTATCTTTACTTTTCATTTAAGAAATTTAACATCTTGCATCATCTGGAGATGTCATTTCCTTCCCTCCCCTCTGTCCCAATCTCATTTACAAACAGTCTAAAATAATGAGATTCAAACTCCTCTGGTCTGCGATACCAGTACTTCAGATGATAAAGGAGTATTACATTAACTAAAGACAACTGAGATCATCGTTCATGATTTAAATGATTTTTCAAGAAATAGAATAATGCTGGGGAAGGTGACCCCTGTTTCAAAATACATCAAAATAAGTTAATGAAGAATTTTTTTAACCAGAAGGATAGATTTACTTAGCTCTGCTTGCTTCTGCTTTTAAATCCAGGCCTACAATCTCTACTTTTAGATAATTTATTAGGACTGAAGGTGCAGTGATTCTGACTGCATGCTCTGTTAAGGAAGCTGGAGCCAGGTAGGGATCTACCAAAAGTCACTGAGATCATCCCATGCAAACTGACCTGGAGAAACACTGATTAATCACCTCCCTGGCAACCTATGCAGCAATCTTGGGTCTTGGCCAGAATTCCCATCCCACTCCCAATTAAATCAGTGATGAATTTTCCAGTGTCTTCCCGAGAAGCCAGCCCAGCTTTTAAAGCTGCCCTCACATGGCAAAGCTCCAGGTAGCACGCTCTGATCTTCCTTCCCAACGCATCTGCTTCCACATTGTTCTGGAAAATATAGTGCACATCCTTGTGCCTGCAGACATGAATCTGACCCAAAAGCTGCTGAGGTGCTGCCTCCTGGTTAAGTGCCTTTCTTCCTTCTGGTTGCTTAATTTATTACCTATTACATTTGCACATAAACAAACATTTCACTTTCAAATCAGGAAACTTGGACCATATACTTCTGAAACATCTGGTACTTCTAGTGAAAATACACACAGTGAAACTGACTATAGAAAAACTGGACACCGATCTAGAAAAACTAAGCCCTTACAGTGAAGAGAAACTTACCAATTTCATCCAGGCACCATCTAGTGGGGCAAAACTTGTGCAGTAGATAAAGTTCCTGTACTGGGATTGCATCTAAGGGGTATTTAGCTGCAGTCCAGCAAACCTTCACATACCTGAATAGTCAGCCAAATTAAGGGCTTCCCCCAGGAATCAGTAACACATGAAAGTTATAAAAAGTGAACTTCATATTTTACTTTTCATCTAACTGGCTATTTCCTTTCAAGTATTTCCTGGGCATTTTTCCAGCAAATGGTAGGAATGAATTCACCAGACAATGTCAAATAAATAGCAGTATCAAATGTAGCCCAGCATTTGGCACGACTGTGGAATTTTGGACAACCATCATATTTGAGGCATGACTTTTGATCACGGCTTTGCTTCTAGCTGGTAATGGGTCAGAAAATTATGGACCTTTGCTCTTTTGCTATTCAACATCGGCGAAGGAATCCACTGGAACACTGATTTTTGCATTTTCAAAATTTTGAGCTTTTGCATCGCACCAGTAGGATGCACCACAAAAGGAGTGGATAAAGTGAAAAGAGAGTTACCTCAGACCTGCGTCCCCTGTTGACGTACACACAGACGGGGCTGAAGGCGCCGCTGCCGCAGACGTACAGGTGGGTGCGATTGTACGACTGGATCACGCGCACAAAGTTGCCACAGCCGTGCTGCAGGAAACACAGAGAACAGTCATTCCACACGGTGGCAAATGTAATGAGATGTTGGGAAGTCTAGGGAATAGACATGACATGTAATTTTAATAGCATCGTGAAAACAGCTACTGAGTTTGTTAGTCTCTGGATTTGGACAGCTGTTCCTCTTCACTTCATTTTGCCTGCTCTGGGAACTGGGCTCTCTCTGATCGAGCACCACAGATGAGTTACAGAGGAGTCCATGAAGCTTTCCCACTTCCACATAGCAATACAATTTGCATTCACAGATTTCTCTCTGCCTTGCATGAGAAGAAGAGAGACTGCTACAGGAAAACATGAAGTAACCTTAGGAAGTTTCCTTAAGGATACCTCTTTTCCCCCCTAATTTGTTCAACATAAATGGAGATAATTAAAAAGAAAGCAAGTCCAAATATCAGATTTTGCTATTTGTAAAAACTACTTCTTTCCAAAACTTTAAATTGAGGTTTGCAGTCAATTGTTGCTTTGTACTGAAGTCCTAGAGTAACATTTTCAAATCAGCAGGAAAATTAAAACAGAACGTTAAGGTCCACACAGTTCACAGCATTGGATTTACAGGTTTTTTTCTTCCCTTTTTTCTCTAACTCTTTCATTTTTTGCTATGATCAAGTGATAATGCACTTTAGGATGAAAATAGATTTTTTTTTCTGAATATTTTTCCTTACCAAAATCTCAAAATTGCTTTAATATTCAATCATCCAAATCTCACCCAAGACAGTGAGAACTGCATGTGTTTTATGAGCACATGATTGGAAACTGTGCCATCAGTCATCTTCATGAAAATCAGTAGAGTTAATCCTTGTTTAGCAGACTGCACTGGTTTACTCATTTTTAAAGGCATTCACATTTTTGGTTCAGCAGGAGCCAGTACCATGCAACACCATCTGAAAACCGGTGGACAACCAGGGTCTTCAGACTGTAGACAGTGGGTACTGCCCACCTTCACAGTGTGTTCCTGGGGGGAGCAGCCAGTGAACTCCCCTGCTCCAAAGAGCAGCTCAACAGGCTGTTCAGCATCATCCCAGGACATACCTGGAAAATCTATTACCTAGTTTGATTAGTGACAACCAAAAACGGTAAGGAAATGGACACTGCATATCTTCTCCCATCGGCCAAAGTCTGAAGGTGCATTCTGTTTACATTGCCTGTTTTTCTAGAATTTCACTGTATAGATTGGCTTGCAAAGCATTTTAAAAGCAAAACCAACACTTCTCTCATTTTGCTTTGGCTGCACTCAAGGTGCTCTTGCTTTATTGCCAAATACCTAATTTGTTTATGTGTGCATGTGGATTATAGCTTACTGTAGGATCCTTGCCAGCCATTTTGCACTCTTCAACCTTGTTTGCTGATGCTGGCCAGAAAATCTGTAAGAAAAGAAGTATTGTTCAAGTAGTATATTTATTACGTAATTTAAAAAAAAAAAACAATTTCACTGCCTAACTTACACTAATACATTAATATTTAGACATAATTTACACTTTGATTATAAAGAAAAAAAGGATTTATTGTTGATAAATAGAACTATCTTTGCCTTAGCACGCACTAAACAAAATCAACGTCCAAGTCTTTGGCTGATATATATTAAGTTTATTACATATTTTTCAGGCAAGTTAATCAATTTATTTGGATTTGTTTCTTCTAAATAAGAGATATTTTTCACCACTATTGCCTAAATTACTACTCATCTTTACTTTTTTACTTTTACTAAACTTCTAGAAATTATTCACGCTAGAAACCAGAAGACTAGAATATTGAAGGAAGGGTTATTGTAACAATTTTTCAATTTTATCACCAAAGATTTGGCTAGATTATGATAAAACGTGCTTGAAATCTCAAGATTTCATGTTGATTTCTTTCAGACAGTTTTTCCACAAATACCTCAATATCTGAATGTTTATCTGTTTATCTCAGACTCTAAATATTTTGAGCTTCTTCCATTATTTATTTTGATTTTGAAATAGAAAAGACATCCATTAGAAATTTATCCATAGAAATCTAGTAAGTGACAGAACCTGATAACATTTAGCCTCAAGACAACATAAACAATAGCCTTAAAAGATCTCTGTGTACATATGTACACACATATATGTAGAATTGTGGATTTGAATGTATATGTATATAGGATTTCTACAGCTATATAAGATCAGCAAAGTGAATCTGCTGTTAAAATAAATAAACAAATGGAAGACTGTGGAATTGCAGAGATTCACTCTGAGCCTAATACTGGGTGATCACATTCACTGCCAGAAAGCTTTGTGTGTTTTACCTTCCTGTTGATTCTTTTTTTTTTTTTTCCTTCTTTCTCCAGGCCTACATGAGCTGTTGAAATTCCTCACAGCTTTATACTGCAGAAAATATTTCATGTAACACAGGCCCTCCTATCTAACCAAACTCTGCGTAGGATTAAATTTGACCTGCCAAGGACAGGAGGGAGCGTGCCATGCTGGGGCACAGCTCCTGCCAGACCAGGGTGGCTGGATCACTGGGGAGACAGAAATTAGCAAAAAGGTCACAGAAGGTATTTCAGTTCCAGAAGGCAGCCCCATTTCAGAGGGAGATTCGGGTACTATTAGAGGAGGGAAGAATGCATTCACGCCATTGAACGAGAGGCATTTAATTTAAATGTGTAAGTTAGAATGAGCCTCCCCGGGCTCCCTGCACAATCAATTCAGGTGGACAGGCATGTCCAGAGGGTGATTCAGAGCAAAGCCTAATTCAACTGTGCTCAATCACTCTCTGGCAGGGCGCCTCTCTCTCCCCTGACACATTAAAAGCCTTGTCTCTTAAGGAAGGCATTTATCTTCCCTGCTGCAAGCTGGCTATCGCTGCCCCTCAGTCCTTCTGAGGTGCAGTAACAAAGCCCACAGATTAAAGGATTGCATGGATTTGGTGGAAGAGGCCTTTATGGTACACTTTCAGGTAAGGGTTGTAGCTGTGATAGTCTAAAGATAGGCAAGACAAAGGCTATAGACAGGTAACAGCTCAACAGTCAAGTTTCTGGGCACACAGGTACTGCTGCAGGCCACCTATTTCAAAAGCAGACAGGCTGAATTTCAGCTGGCTTTGGAGACAAGAGAGGAGTCTGCAAAAGGGGATTAAGCATTTGATAATGTTATTATTTTCACACAGAGGTCGCTTCCTACTGTTTAGTGAGGGAAAACGGAGTCCTTGGAAAACACCATCACAGTAAGTGAGAGAAGCCAGAAAAGACGTGTCAAGGGGTAGATGTGGGTCACAGTGCCCAGAAAACCCCAAATGAGGCGTTTCAGCTACCCACGGAAGGGGAAAGGCTGACACAGACATAACAAGTGATTAGAAAATAGTTCAGTGATTAGGGGCCAGAGCACAAGACATAAAAAATGTACGAGAAGGTTAAGGACAGCTCTGTCCTTGGTTTTTCTGTATGGCCTGAGAAAGATAGTGTGTATCTTATTCTTCCTTGCATGATTCTTTTAAAAGTGCATCTCTGAATTATTTTATCTTGGAGAGAGGTGGAAAGCGTCAAACCATACAAATTTTCCTTTTGAGGCCAGGCCAAGCTGAATGTAGTTTTGAAATTAGTAAATAGGGAAGTTTTAAACAGTATTTGAAAAACAACATGTAGCTTCATCTGCATTACACATAAAACAAGGACTAAAAGTTCAATAAGGTGTGGGCATGGACTTCTGTGCAAAATAATGAAATACTATTTTTTTGTCTTAAAAGCAAAGGCATGGACTAAGCAACCTCAGATTCTCAAAATAAAACTTGAACTTACACTGAGGGGGTCTTGGCTTATATTGTTGATATTCAAAGAAAGAATATGATCTTTACTCCCCACATAGATCCGATCCTGATCTTCATCCATTAGTAATATCCTGTAATCCAGAGGGCTGTGGGATATTCTGTGATACTCAGAGGTCTTGGTTTCTTGCAGCTCTGAAATAGTAAAGACAGCAGCATAGTAAAGCTGTTCACTCATGTTCCTTGCTTCTCAACTGAATTTCTTTCTAAATAAAGACATCTTTGGACACAAATGGGGTCAGAGAAAGACAAAAAATCCTCATTGGACACTAGACAATAATACAATGGTTGATGTAAAACAAAATTTCTTTTCCCAGTTTGAATACAATTATTTTGTACATTAAGTAGATAGACATAGCTCATAGAAATCAGGCAGTGCTGTTATTCATTCATCTAAGTAATTCTTATTTTAATGGATATTATTATTGACAGCTTTGGCTTTTAAGGAAGATAATTTATTAAATTAATCAATGTGTTCAATACATTTTGAAGTTTATGACTGCAGAAAATCCACAGGATCAATGATAACTACATAAGAACACTTCACTTCCTTTTCCTAACAGGAGGCTTCACTAAGAATAGGCTTTTATCATTTTCAAGGTCAAATTTTATTTTGTTCTTCATCGCCATGCGTGGCTTACTCAAAAGAAAAACAAAATTATTCAGTCAAGCCTAAAAGTGTCTGTTCATTCAGTTGTTTGTTTACAGGTTTGGACCAAACTAACAGAACTGTAGAAGGAGCTCTATTTTTCCACATAAAACTTTCTTCAACAAAGTAAAGTGAAAATATCCTTTGATCTCAGCAGTGCAGGATCAGGCCTGTTACAGGAATAGCATAAGCAACTGCAATATAAGTATGACTTGCTGCCCCCAAGAAAGCTCAGTCTTCTCATCTTTGCTTGGCCACTATATTTTGGCCCCCAGACAGACTGTTTAACTTTTCAGTAATAACAGAAGGGATATTTCTCAAAAGTGGAAAAATAAAACCTCAATAATCAATTTGTCTTTGTTAAAATATTTAACATATAAATGTGCTTGCTTTCTTCATGAATATTAGTATTGAATCATGTTCCCCGTGTCTCTAAAAGGGTGGCAAATACACAGTACTTATGAAAATGAAGCTCTGCTATAATGTTTATTCATAAATGTAAGATCTGATCCCACAGTTCTCAGTTGCAAACTTTGTCTGGGACAATATGGCTTGTCACTGTTGCTAAAGGTTTTTTAAAAGCAAAGTCTTTTGCTCATACATTCCCTATGGAAAACAGTAAATGCCTTATACAAAATTAGTCATCTAAAGATATTGATATTTTATAAAACAAAAATCTCAAAATATAGATATTTCTGTATATGTGCTCTATTTAAAAAAAAAAAAAAAAAGTACCAAAATAAGTGTGCCTGAAGTATGCACCTTCTGCAAAACACATATTTACTGGAAAGCATAATTTTTTTTTTTGAAAATTACTTGAAGAGCTGTTTTTAATAGTAGGCAAAAGTTAAAGTCCTAGGATTCATACATATCTAATAGAGAACTAATGATTGAAAGAACACTTATCAGAATATAATTTGCGTTGATAAATACGATACATAACTCAAATTAATTTTTAACATTCTTAAACAGTTTCATAGGAAGATGAAAAATATCCCCAGTTACTGAAAGATAATTGTGTTTTGATTAATTTAGATGTGTGACAGCTTTCAGGGGCTGAGTTTCCTACATGCATTTATTTATGGCAATATTAAAAAAAAAAAACCCAAATAGTATTTATCTCGTCCCTCAACAAAAGATAAACTAACAATCAAGATTTACAATCTGTGCCTAAAAACTGAAACAGAACTTGTTAAATATATATGAAAATTGTTCACAGTACTTTCGGAACTCTCTCTTTAATGCTTGAAAAATCAACTGGTTTACTTCACTTTAAAAGAAACCTCCCTGTAAGCTTTTAGCTAGGATTGCCCAAGGCACCTGGGAGTCTCACCAGCACAGTGCCATTAATGCTCAGTACCTTTGGCTGCTCTGAAATTCTCACAACCAGCCCCAGACACTTGTGCTCATGCCTTTTCCTGGGGCATTATTAACTTTGCCATAACATTTGGCAGCTGCAAGGTGAAACTGAACCTTCTCCTAACTGTACATTTGGTACACCAGGACAGCACAGATAAACTGGGAGGGTTTCCCACACAGCACGGGGTAAATGTGAGCACAAGGATTGCACAATATAATGTGTCTCTTCTTTGCCTCACTGAGTGACAGTGGTTGACAATGAAAACACCATGGCTGATCTAAAAGATATTTATGATCATGATGATTGCTTTTAAACAAGAGACAAAAACAGCAACAGATTTCCACAACTTTCATTTATCAAAATCAGTTATTTTCTTGGAATTTCAAAATCTTTGAAATGGTATTATTCTTTCTAAGGCTCCTGAAGGGTAATCTGCCTCCATTGAGCTGCTGATGAGGAGAACACCTTATGTCAAGTTACTAGACTATGGAAACTCAACACCATTCATAAGAGGAAGGAAAGCTGTGAAACAAATACTCTGACACTGATTTATTAGTTTTATTTCTTTCCGAGTTGAAGCTTACAGCTTATTAGACTCCCTGGGCTGCTCAAACAAGAAGAGAGGGAATTTATAACTAATCAAATTTTATTTTCATTCAACAAAATTTACCACACAATCACCCAAGAAAATTTGATTTTTTAAAGGTTTACTATCTGGTTGTTGTTGCTTGGAGAAAGCGGTGGCTGCAAGGATGCTGTATGGTCTATCATACTCTCTTTCATCTCCAAGAGTTTTTGTCAAAAAGTGAAGTAGACATTTGTTGACATTCAGAGCAATTCTATTCCATGCTTCAAGAATTTAACCGAACATTGAAAGCAATAAACCCTATACAGAGAATGATGCTGCAGACAGGTCTCTGAATATTAACAATTTTATTTGACAATAAAACAATATACAACTTTCATCCTTCATGATACAAAAATAGTCTTTGCTCGTGGTTTTTCTTCATCAGTTGGTGAATTTTGCCTTTCCTCAGGGATAAAACCAATACCAACTTGATCCCTAGTGTGAGAAATCTGATCTTAGAGGACAGGTTGCTTTAATGAAAAACCAAAAGCTTCATTCACATCAAAAGTGAATTCTCTTTCCAGAATTATGCTTATTATTGAACTGCACATCTTGGAGATCCCAATGACTGGGAGTTTTCTCTGTACACAGTGCACAGCTTACTGACAATTAGTTTAACTTCTACTCTTTAATTATTCCTCTAATCCACCACAAAAAAAGTATTATTTTTAAAAAGTTGTGTTCCCACAGAAGAAATAACAAAATATTTGTGCAATATCTATTACTGACATCACAAAAGCCTTTGTAAAAAACCTAATTATGCTGGCCAGAACAAAACAATTACAGCTATTAGAGATGGGGAATCCAGGAAGGTGTAGTTATCTCACACAGCCTGTTATACCCAAATTGTCCAGCCTGAATAAGGATAAATGAGCTAGATCCACCAGGTAGTCCTCTGAAGGTATTATTTCAATCACTCAACCTCAACCTTTCATCACTCCTTAATTCAAATTCACTGGTAGCACAATGGTGAAAACAGCCTGACTCTCCCAGACTAAGCAATGTAACAATCCCTAATATGTAGAGGTAAGACCCTAAGTGACTTCCTTGGTTGACATCTTACACTAATAAGGATGTTTGATGCATTTGTTACTGAAATTTATGCAATTTTTAGCAGGACCTTCACAAAATATAACTTCCTTTTTGCAGACTCACGTAACCACTTATTGCTGAATGTTCAACATAATCAAGAATTATCTTTATGCTGCAGGGTTTGGTAAGCTACAGCCACGGTATGCAAGCATCCCTAGCTCAAGTTCAAAGCACTGAATTCATCCACTGATAAACTGTGGATAAACTAGGACACGTGGCAGACTGCATGCAGTCCTGTCTGCACTTTACCATCCCTGGATTTCCAGCCTAGCAGGGCTTCTTTGAGCAAGCCTAGGACGCTCTGTCAAGCTTTTAATTTAGGATCCCCTGTGGGAGAGTGCAAGAAATAATATGCTTTTCTCCTCTTTCCTGCTGGCATAAGGATTCAGTCTCAGAAGGTTTTTTATGGGGAAGTTCAGAGCACAAGCAGAGATTTGGTGTCTGCGCCTCAAAAACAAGCAGGGAGTAAAGCACAGCAATCCATTCACACACAGCACCACAGTGAAGGACACAAACACAACTTTCCAGGAAGATTGGCTACATCTCCCCAGGGAACCTCTGCTGCCCAAACTGGCAGGGATTTTATGTAGCCTTAGTGATGTGGAAGTCAGCAACACAATGCTGTTTATGTTAATGCTGAACTTTATGTTCTCATGGGGTGTGGGATGCACAAATTACACGTCTCGTGTACGTCTAGCAGCAAGCTCGATGTCAGCCTCTGGTTATGGAGGCTGTAAGACTCTCTTAAGCCTCATTAAGCCTTGAGTTTGTGCCAACAAATATGCCAGCCCATGCCAAATGTGAAACTGCAATGTAAAATCTCACCGTCCAGGAATTGGAATGAAACCAATTTTGTTTTTCTTTTTGTTTTTCTCTTTTTTTTTCTAGAAATAAATACTCAAGTAGAACAATAACATCAAATGGAAATGGTCCCCTTTTTGCTCACAGGTCATGTTTAAACAGGTGAAAAAGTGATTTGGACATATAGACACTATGCATAATGTTGCTAACATTGAATGGAATGGTTATCTATTTTAAGAATGTGAGTGAAATCTGAAGTATTTGCAAAGTTACCAAAAAAAATTACCAAACTCCCCCCTGCCCAAAAAAACCCCCAAACTAAGCAAACTTCAGCCAGAAGAAAAGGTCTGTTTTACTTTAATTTAAATATTTTCTTTTCTACTTTGTATTTACGAATCTCTCTGTTTCATAAATTTTTAGCAGAAATGACTGGAAAAGATTTAGTTAAACAGTATCAGATTTCATAAGAATCTAACAATTTTAATTATTGTTTTCTTGGCTTTATTTTTAATTTTTTAGTCTAAAGACATGGAAGAAATAAATGCATCATTTTTATAGTTTGCATAGTGCTTGTGGAAATAGTCTGCTATAATACTGCAAGTCTGAGGATACAATTGACTACTTTCTTAATATGTATGGAAAGAGAACAAGTAAAGCCTGAATATTTCTTTTCAAAACTTCAGAATGAGTCACCTTTGCATTGTCAATATTCTTTTTCTTTGACGATATATGTATCGATTCCTTCTACTTAAGGGGTTGAGATAAGGGAGTTGCTAAAGCATTTTGCCACTGCTCGTGCAGTGTTCAAACTAAAACCCATCCCTCAGCCGTTCTCAGGCGAATCCCATTGTGAATGGGGACACGGCCATCTGACCAAAGAGCCATAAGTAGCCAGATGTGCTATTGGTCAGTCTCTTGTGTGCCTTAACAACACGGCCCAAAAAAGCTCAGGTAGACCTTTGACCTTTTCTTTATCTCTTTATCTCTTCTTCATGCATGAGAGTCTTTTTTCTTTAATGCTGTTACAATGAAATCTGGCTTTTTATATAGGAGGTAATAGCTTCGTAAGAACTAGAAATCACAGATGTGCACACTTGCTTGCTTCTGAATCCATCTGAAAGGGGTTTAATTGCATTTTTATATTAAAAAAAAGAGAAAGTAAGAGGGGAGAAAACAGATTTACAAGTGCTTATAAAATCACAGGCTAACTAATTAACAAGATCACTTGAACAAGAGTGAAGAAGGGAGTTCAGATAGTACAGGCTGAAACAGAGCCCTCTTTTTGCTCAGAGCTAAAATGTCTAATCTGCTAGAAGGAAACTTAATTGCTGCATTTGGAACGAGAGTAAATAACAAGGAAATGTCAATGACAGCTAAATATAATCTGGTTTAAATATACACCTTGAAAACTTGTGGGTGTATTTGCTAAATGAGTTGAGAGTGGAATTTAAACATTACTGGACTGAGATAGTGCAGTCTTTTATAAGGGAAATCAGAGCACCAAGGTGAAGTCTTTGGAGAATCAGGCCCAGAGGTGGCTCTAGCATGTCTGAAGAACAATTTGTCACCTTGAGCAGCTCAACATATACATTAGGAGCAGTAAAACACTCAATAGCTCTTTGTGAAGGGGACCATGTGTTGATAGGAAAAGACATACCAGTTAACAGTTGACCTTAAGCAGAACGTTCACATATGTCAGTAGATGGCTCTTTTTTTTTTTTTTTTTTTTTTTTTTTTTTTTACAATTTGCAAGATACACAAAGCTCCCGAAATCCTGGTAAGTCACAGAATTTTAAAAAATTGCAATTGAGTATTAACTGGCTTTTAACAGTGCCTTTTAAAAAGTTGTACCAATAGGGGAATAATTCATGACAGAGTGCTGTTTTATTAAAATTACCAAAAAATATAACAGAGTTTTTCATCTTTTATTTAGTACTTTGAAGAAAAAAGGAGGGATAGATCCTCTGAGGTGTGGGCAGCTGCCAGTTTTGTGCAGAAGGAATGTGCTTTCTAAGCAAAAGCAAACACACAAGAAGAGAAAGCCACTTACTCGTGTGGCAAAATGTATTAACATGGCTTTGTGGCACACTTATCAATCCAAGACACCCCACAAAGTTCCATGTATCTTTATCGAAGCTTTAAATTATGAAGAACAGATATGAGGTTTTTTTTCATTTTCTCAGATATTGTCGTGTGAAATCATACCACATTCCACAACAGAAAACCCACTCCAAAACAAAGAGGGAAAATTGTCAAAGTTTTTCAAACTGCAGTTACACAGCTATCCTAAGTCTTGCCAAATATTCCAGTATTGAGATTCCTTCATTGAGCATTATGAAAGACCACCCACACCCTCCAGCCATCCAGTCTCACTAGGCTGTACACACTTCTGGGCATAACCTTCAGGTTATTCCTCCATTTACCTCACTGTAAACCTTGAATAACTCCTCTGAAGTCTGTATAGGCATTTCAGTAAAAACACTGAAAATAGGCTTCTTTTTTTTTAGTGAGTAGTGTGCAGTTATAATTTTATATAAATGCAATTCGTATGTTTTATTTCAGAAGATGCTACAAATACTGCCATTCCACAGAACTTTCCAGAAGATATCCTATTTTTCAAATATTACCTTGCTCTTTTCTGATCATTATTATCCTGTCCAGGCCTTGTTCTCATTTTTGGTCCCAAAACAAAAGGGACAACTTTGGCAAGTGTGGAGAGCCATAAAGACAGGCCAATTGGGTTTAAGATTACTGCAGTAAGTTATCCATGTCAGATGGGAGCCAGTCTTCTCCAAGCCTTGTGTGTAGCAAGCTTGTGAACAACAGCTCTGCAGCATGAAAACTGCTCTCCAAGAGCTGTAAGCTGCATACTTCAAAGCCTGCACAGTTACGCACAGTTTACCCTTTGGCTGCTTTCCAAAAGCCGTGGAGAGAGAGGGTCCTTTCCACACTGCCCAAAGGCTGCAGAAGCTCAGCCTGGGTGCACACAGTGGCTTTGCCATTGGCACTAGGGATGTTTTTGTTTTTCAGATGCAGGAGGGAGAAGCTTTCGGTTGCCTAGTATGACATTAATTTTGAGACATAGTTAGAAAAAAAAAGCTGCGCCCGAGGAAAAGTCAGACAGATTCAACATAGTTTTACTTCTTCTGGGAGAAGTATATCTTTTCATTGTAACCTCTTGTATTTTCTCTCTTCTCTTTTTTTCTAGAGGACCACCAATCGCACCACTGGAAGAACGGCTGCGCTGCTTCCTGCGATGCTCAGGCACACAGAGAAATGTTCCAAGAAGCGATCAGACTAACTGGACAGCGAAACCCTTGACTGTATGCAGACACTAAAACTCTCTGGTCCAAATTTATAGAGAGATGAGAAATGGAAGAAAGTGAATTAGTGTAATTGTCTGCCTGAAAAATGAATTAAGACTGAAGCTTGTCTCCAAATCAGAACTGGGCAAAACCAAGAGATTTGGGAGCTGTTCTCCCAAATCTTACATCTTCATCCCATTTGCCACTAAGGGGTTGGCCACTGGCAGGAGAACAACATCTGAGTGGACTTCTCTTTAGTTTTGCATCTCATTCAGGCTATTGCTTTTGTGATAAAAAGCAAACCTTCTAAGGCTTAGGTTTAAGTACCTAATTACTCCCCAAAATCTGATGGGTCAGATGATGTCAGCTGAGTCATCTTTGAACATTGGGATGGGAGAGAGGATCAGGGAGAGTGTAAGTAATGTTGGGTGAAAGGTAGGTTGTTTTACTGTTAGCATTGTCTTTCTTTTGCAAATTTATCTCTCTATTCAGTCTTTGTGTACTTTGCAGATGTACTGAGGTAGTCTGTAGACAGTGAAGAAATAATTTGCCTTTTGCAAAACTGACAGCTACTGGGGAGTAGTAGTGTGCAGTTCTGAGGTGTTAACACATTTTCATTGATGTACCAACAACCGTGACACTGAATTGTAGTGAAGAACTATCAAATGTTGCAGAATAATCAACACCTTAAATAATGAAAGTATGATAGTAGTCTCCTAACTTCTTTTCAGACTGAAAAAGCTCTTAACATCAGCTCACATGCCGTCCTTTCCTTTCCGAGAATATTTTCGCTAAGCTGCCAAATTACTTGTTACCAGAGCTAATAAAAACTCATTGAGAAAACGCAGCTCAACCACTGAAAAATTTCACTATGGTTTCTGTAATAAAGTAAGAACCCGCTTCACTGTGGCAAGGCAGAGGAACTCTTTTCATTATATTCCTTTATCTCCCTCAAAGAGAAACCTCCCCAGAGATTCAGCCAATCTCTGTATGTCTACAATTGGCATTATTGCCCTTGCCGCAGTAATCCTTGCCTTTATTGATGTTACCAACTGTACTGCAACTTTAGCCATGCTACTTTATCCACAGATCCCCTTAAAACATATCACTGCTATCATCACCAGTCACTTCTCACCACTACTTTGTATAAAATAGGGACACTTAGTATATGCAGGTTTGGTTACAGTTTCATTATTATTATTACTATCAATTTAATCAAATTAGGATTAGCTATCAGGCAAACATCAGGCATAAAGAGATCAAGCTAAATCCCAGTGCTTAGCTTTTATTCATTCTTCATTAAAATAATGTAAAATTTACGCACTTATGAGCTGAAGAAACTTTGGAAGGCAATATTTCTCATTCAAAAGAATTACGGCAATAAATTTGTTTCGGTTGACTGCTGAACTAAAGGGTAGTATTTTTATATGCAAAAAAATTTCAATTCAGGGGGATGCTCATAAAAACAGCCAAGTTGCCCATAGCAAAACCAGGCAAACAAGTCTGTAGCATGGTGGTTATCACACACAAATAGGTAAACCACTGCTTCCCTTTTTTGGTGAGTTTCCCTGTTTCCTCAGTACCAGTATTTCAATGGTGTGCATATACCTGGTGTCTACATACTCTTGTCTATATATCAGATAATCATCTCTATATACCAAGTCAAGATAGTTAGCAAGCTCTGCTTTACATCTGGGAAGAATAAAAGAAACACTTATTCTCACTCGACTATGTGAGAAAACAAAGCAGCTGGAGGTCAACAAATGGTATCCCCCGCTCAGTGAACCTTCCATGAACCCCTAGTTCAACACGATACCAGAAGGGTCATTATATTGGAGATAACGAATTTCACCAGAAGAAACATCCACGCTCGATTCCACAGTCGTGCCACAACTGCATTTATCTAAATCGTCCATTGTTATTTCTATTTATAGAAATTTTCGAATAATAGAATACTTTTCCACAATATTCTTAATTTCTTTTCCTATATTTGTTTGTTGTTCTGTATGCTTTAGTAGAGTACCCACTGTACTACCCCTTGTAGCCTAATTGGAGCTCTTGGATTAAATTTTATTTTGCAGCTGCAAGGCCACCCAGCCTTCTCCATTGACAGGAAGCAAGCTGCTTTCTAGACGTGGGTGTTTGAGATGTGTTCTGAAGCCAAGGAAAATTTGGTTTGGGAGAAAAGCAAAGGTCAAGCCTATCCTTAAATGTTTGGGCAGTTGGTTCTTTTTTTACCTTGAAATAGATTTTTCTGATATATTAAATGCATTCACTCCCATTGGAGGAATAGCCATGTGGTTTCATCAGATTGCACATTAATTTTTTTTTTGTTTAATTATTGGTATGACACAATAAAACATTAGGGTTATGTTCATTGAATACGGGGTTTGGCCGCATCCCCCAGAGGACTTCAGTCGTTGGACACAACTGGAAATTATTAATTTCATCATCAGTGTTTTCTGCTTGTGTTGCTGAACATCGAGGACTGTTACAAGTACTTTCAATAATAAATTAATTAAGACTTAGAGTGGCTTTTTTTAAACATCAACTTTAAAAATACTTCCAAGCATGTGTATAGTGAAAATTATTTTATTTAAGCTTAATTTATTTCTGTATGGATTTGGCTCTGTCACTGCTAGGTGTCATTTATGGGATGTGGCTGTCCCTACTGCTGGCTCCCTGGGAGCAGGAGCAGTCCAAGCTGGCGGGCAGCCGTGCTCAGTGGGCAGCACACTTGCTGTTTAAACACACAGAACACAAACGTATTTCACTCCTTTTCGCACCGTGAAGACTGACACAAAGAGTGAATTTAGGAGCACATTCCAGAGCTGCACGCTACCATCAATCTTGGAGTGATCACCAGCTGGTATTTGGGTGCACAATAAAAGTCATGTTCAGTGGGCTGAGCATAGCTTGGTGGATTAGAGTCCTCTCAACTCTAAATCTTATTCTGCTGGTGTTTTGCGTTTTGACTTTAGACATGTCACATAAACTCTCTGACTTACATATGTAAAGTGGAGGTAACAGTTTGGTATTTATTTGACCGGGTTATTTTTTGGATTGCACTAGGTAATGCACAAAAAAGCCTTTGAAACTAAAATGAAATAGCTGGAGGAAGTTATTTCAAATGTATTTCACATGCAAAAAGAGATATTTTTTGTTTGTTTGTTTGTTTGTTTGAAGTCCAGACACTTCAAACTTAACAAGCTCAGCCAAAACTCTGGTTTGGATAGAAGAGATAACTTTTATGCTTTTCTGTTTAGATTTAATCTGAATGGGAAGCCATTAAAATAAATAAACCTTCTGCAGTCACTCACTCCATGTTTAAACTAGCCTTGCCATATTTATTCATCAGGATGATCACTTAGAACTCGGCCAAAAGTGGAAAAAAAGTATAAGAATTCCCTCTTTTGCATTTACACAGATAGAAAAAAAAAAATAGATAAAACGTACTTGTTTATGTTCAACTTTCAGTTATGAAACATCTCATGATTACAACACTATTTCTTTCAGATAATGGGAGGCTCTAAAAGAACTGAGCAATTGGTATATTTGGATATGCTGAACACCGACAAAGAGAAAAAAGAAGACAAATCTTTTATTCCAGGTAAAAAGGCAGAAGAGTCAAGCTAAGTAACATACCCAAAAAATACTATGTGGACCTCCTACACGTTCAGTATAGAAACAGGAGGTTCAAGGAATGAAGGACTCAATCAGCAAACCAGACGTGAAGGGTACTTAGATTGCTGACAGATTAAAATTGGCACACTGCAGGTATAGGGCAGGAAGTGGCAACAGGATAAAAATCAACTACAGTCATCCACTTATCTCTACAGCAAACAACTAATTGCAGCAGAGGAAGATGCAAGTGCCCACAGGGTATAACTCTGTGCCCTTGATCCTTAAACAAAAATTGCATCAAAGACAAAAATCATAGATTGTGACTCTTCTGTATGCCCTGTACTTATATTTTGGAAGCACAAGCAAAATAATACGGCTATTCATTTAAAGTGCAATGTTCAAATACATAGAACAAAGGAGATTTGTTTCATGATTAGAACAGGGAACTAACTATATGTCAGAACTCCTGGGCACTTGCTCTCTGACCTTGAACAAATCTCTCACCCTCCATTTATGTCAGTTTAACCATCTGCTATACGTTTATAACAACAATTACCTGTCTTTCAGAATTACTATCAAGTTCAGTTAATGTATGTTTGTTTAAAAAAACAAATTAAAGGCATTTTTATGTTCAAGGTAGCATTCTAATTCATGTTCCTGATAACTGTTTAGGCTTGTTGCATAATACATTTAAATCACTCTATTTTACAGGTACACATGCTTTAGTGTTTCTCTTTCATATAAAGGAATGATGCTTAATGCACAATCCATTTTAGCTCCATTAAATAGATGTCATGAATTTGATTGCTGTAGAAAGAAAATATCTGCCATATGATTGTGACAAAGCAAATAGAGACAGTTCTGAATAGCTTTTAATCAGAATTTGTTTACTAAAGGCATGTTAACTTCAGTAGATTTGGCTGTGAGGAGGAATGCCAAACTGTGACCTTTTGAACTCACATTGAATGAAAAATATTTTCAACAGGTTTAAGTCTTTTAGCTGGTGTTTATTAAATAGGGCTTTCACTATTTTATATTTTGACTAGTTCCCTTAAATAGCTTCACCTTCATAGCATTTCACAGCATACTGTCATATTTATATTTTCACAAACTCCTTATCAGCTATAAAAACTAACACTTATTCTAATAACTTTTAGCTTTGTTAAATTATTTCTCCTCTTTCTTGGCTCCATTTGCTATTCCATGCTCAGGTACTGGACAGTTTACTAGCACTGAAAGTTCCTAGAAGAAGGGGTCTCTTACATCAGATATATTTTTAGTGTAGAATAAATAATTTTGACATTTTTATGTATTTTTGATGACAATCTATTATAAAGCCTAAATATTATCACTGAAGACATTACAAACTAGTGATACCAATCTTTTCCATTTGTGCTACAAAAGTTATCAAATCTACTCTTGCTATGTGACTATCATTAGCCTGAGGATTAAAACACTTTACACAACACTGGATTTTATTGTCACTGACCAATGGTCTGTTGACCTGATTTTTCACTGCATTGCTCTGAATGTTCAACTCTCAACACCAATAAAACCCACAGAGAACCACTGGCATAAAATATAGTATTAAAGCACTAAGAATCAATTCTCAGCTTTCCAAACAGCTGTCAGAAGTGAAGTTTCCAAATTTATCATATTTACCAGTTGGCTGCAGGTAAAATTTCAAAAATTGTTAAAATATGAGCTCAGGGTGAGAAATGACCTTGAAAATCAGATGCTTGAGCTCTACTGGTATCATAACAAACCTAGAGCACGGACAATCATTTTCAGAAAGGTCATCCTTAGTTTGGCAATACCAGTCAGACTCTCCTGGTACAGCAACCCTAAGGCAAAATTGAGCAGAGCACAAGTATCCAGATACTTGAAAGAATATTTCAGGAATTATCCTTCTTTTTTTTTTTTTTTACAGCTATTACAGACCATTTGGTGCAGGTTGGTAAGGCTTGACCGTGCATATCAGGCGCACCAAAGAATTTAGGCAGAGAAATGATTTTGTTCTGCATGCCAATACACCTTAGGCAGCCGCCTCCTTTGCCAACCCACCGCAAAGAGAAACTGAGAAAACTGTGCAGGGCATATCACATAATACAGTTTACATCTTTGAAAATACCTGAATTTGCGCTTGGCTGGATTTTCCTGAATTAATTTCCTCAATTTAGGCTCTTAATTCCCACCTAGATGCCATTTTAGGTGCATAACTGGTGTATTAAATTCCTGGTTATACTTCCTTGCCATACTGCACTTCCTTTACTCAAGCTTTGGTCATGCCACAACTACTTGCATCTCTTCTACAGTTAACTCCTATACAGCAATGCCACTTTATATTCCAAAATAGGTCCTCCAAAAGAATTATCAACACATTTAATAACAAAGGAAACATGCTGGAATCCAAGGAACTGTGCTGCCCCTTTAGTACTTTATTCTGCTTCCCATGTGCCACAAGTAAGCGATCGTGCACATACGACACTGCTATGCTCAAAAGTCTAATTCCTGAGTCTAGCCACAGGAGGCAAAGTGGGCTGTCCCAGAGTTGTCACTGCCTATCGATGGCCTGCCCCTTTATCATGTCAAGTAAGCGCAGGCTTGTCTAGAAATAGAACAATGTAGGACAAAAATCACAGACGGGAGCATGACAAATTAACTTCTTGGATTTACCATCTTAGAAAGCAAGTGACGTGAGGAGAGGAAGGGAGGGAGGGAGGACAATAAAATATAAACAATTTGAATACACATGCTTTAATTTCCTGATAACATTCGGTACCATCGAATATCCCCCTGCCCCTTGCACACTAAGCCAAAGAAAACCTGAAATTATTTGTCCTGAAAACATAGAAGCAATCAGAAAGTGAATTTTCATAGATGCCAAAAATAATCATGCAAGTAAATGTTTGCAGGTTCTGTCAGGCTGCATGTTACCAATATTTAGATGCTGCTCACAGATAAATGATCACTGTCCAGATCATGTAATTAATATCGGTTTTCTCCTACAGTTCTGTTCCCCTTTCTCCAGCTCTCTAATAAGGTAAAGGACTATCCCTTCAGCTAGTATGAACTTGTGCATACCAAGTGAGATGGAGACAGCCCAGGTCCAAGTGATAACATTTATTTTTCAAAATTGTAAAATGCTACTGCTAAATAACAGTTTTTGTTCTGTGCCTTGGCCCCCAAATTATTCATACACTGAAAAAATTCTGCTTCAAGTAGCTGACACCAAAAATCCCTTCAGTTGTTCACACAGGGCATTTTAAATATCTTGCAAGGTTATTTATAGCTATTGTATTACTGTAATTAAAGTAGGACCTATAAATTACATTAATTAATAATGCTAGTGTGTGGATGTCTGCCTAACAAGTGAGTATAGAGTCCAATTTGTCTGAACTGTTTTCTCTGCTGTAATGATACTGCTACTCAGGAAATATTAGTACTTAGCTAGATTTAATTGAACAAAGAAAACTATGTCAATAGCCTTGGGAAAAAATTCTAATCAGAAATGAGCAAGTAGTTAAACAAGCTTGGCTCTGTACTGAAGAAAAAATAAGAATATAAAAGGCATAAAATAACTGTTCATGATTAGATATGATGACATAAAAATATGCATTGCCAGTCTGGAATAGATAAAATATTAAAATATTCCCAGAATCTCATCTCCTTTGCTATATGTCAAGGTAAAGAGCACTTAATTATTGTGGGTGTGTATGTCAGAATATCCCACTGTGATAAGGGCCATGTTATTTCTGATTCCATTTCATGACATGGCAGATGATGCTCTTACTTCTTTTGTCTCAGTTTGCGAATTCATGCCATCAACGTATTTTTCCTATGTCTTGCCTCTAAAATTATAGTGAGTAGTTTCTGAAAGTCAATTGGCTCAGCTTGTAGCTGACATCAACCAGGTTTTTCTTACTAAAACAACATATTTCTAGTGACAAGAACCCCTTAGATTAACTTCAGCTCTACTACTGGCCAGATGCAGAACCGTAGGTGCATCATTTCATTTTTCTATTTCTTCTTCTGGCTTTGGTCTGTCTTGTTTATTTGGATTATAAAGTTCTCAAGATGGGGCCACAGACAGCAGCTTCTGAATGCCTGTGCAGAAGGGCAGGGGTGGCATATTACATAACTTCAGTTTACTGAAATATCAATGCAAAAAAAATAAAGTTTTATAGTGGCTTAAATACTTTGGAACGGGGTACGTAAAAACGCCCGTTCTTTCTAAATTAGTTCTTAAACAGTGCTTTTGGCATTTTTATGCCAAAGATTTTATGCCATAAGATTTTATGTCCCCAATTTGCATTTTGAACTGACTGAGCAATGTTCTTATTGGAAACTTTCTATCAGATTGTCTCCTGTCTGCCTCACTGTGTTGAAAAGTCCAGGATAAATACATTATCACTGCTACTGAGTCACTCAACCACGGTGGCAACTCAAACCAACGCCAAATCCTCTGTGACCGCTAGGATTACAAGTAATCTAAGCATCATCTTCTGGGCAAATCAACAGGCAAGAAAAAAACAGGAAAGTGATATGCAACAACTGGCTTTGAATATTAAGGAAGCCAGGTCAGTAGAAAGTCAAAAATATTTTGTATGGCAGCACAAACCACAGGCCCAAAGTCAGGATTGCCATTAAGTTACAACAGACCTGCAAACATTCTAAGAGGAGGAAAAGCAATCAGATGGCCCCATCAGCTTTTCTGACTCAGTGAACATAAGCAATTAAGAGCAGCTCAGGAGTTCCATGTTAAGAATTCCAGGTTATCTGAAAGTAGGGACATGGTTTGCACTAGTCTCTTTTATGCATTAATTAAGCCAAATCCCAAAGAGATGTGAGTTTTTACATTAGCTGATTGGGCAGGCTGGGCAGAGTCACACAGTCTGCTGCAGGCACCTGAGGTATTGAATTTAGGAGCCCAGTTTGTAGAAGCTCTAGATATTCTCACTGAGAGGGAAAAATCAGAGGGTTAAAGAGAGAAGGGGAGTGGCTTAGATTCTCAAAAGCTCAATCTGAAGGTACCTGCCTTGATGTATTGAGGTGAAACAGAACATAAAGAGATAACTCCAATTTACAAATAATAGTCTGTTTGCTTGATCTGCATGAGGTCATACCTACTGGTGACAATTCCTCACGAAATCTCAGAACGGGTGGAAACTGTAACTCCTTGAATAAAACATTGTGGGCATTTTTCGAAACACCAGGCCCATAGGTCAGTGGTTATGTATGTTTTCTTGCAAGTATTTAAAAATGCTACACGGTCATCCATGTCTCTCACAGGAATCAATGGTGATATAAAGGTAACAAACTGTAACTTCAATTAATACAACTTCCAACTTCTTTTTATGGCCTTTCAAAGAGATTAATCACTTTCAGAGCTGATCCCTCCTCTGTAGATCTTTACCTCTGCACTCACATCTTTCGCAATCAATGGAATTCACACAGTTCCACTGAAAGACTGGTCACCATATTCTCAGAAGGATGAGGCTAAAAGATTGAAATAAAGCAGAAACCTCTAAAAAATTGAAAAAGTGTACAAGAACAAAATAGGGGCAGGTTTTAATCTGCTACAATTACAATATGGTCTACTCTAGGAAGATATTAAGCACTTAAGAGTTTAACTGAAGACATACAAGAATTTCCACTAGGACTTCTCAGGAATGCAAACTAAGCATCTTTAAATGCTCTGTTGGACCAGTTTTTAATCACAGGTAAAAGCGAAAGTGAAGAAAGACAATCACTTATGAGGTAAAAGAGAAAGCAAGCAAGGAAATTAAAATATTGGGTTATTTATTACAAATGGCAATAGTTATTTCAATGTTTTAAAATGCACAAAAGTGTCTTACTGAAAGATAGGATGCTAAATTTTATCCAGAGGTTGTACATAAACCTGGGGCTGCCACAATTATGTACTGCTATCCCAGCAGAGGAAATAATCAACAAGAAATAAGAGTTATGGGAAAAGAAATCCAAAGAAACACCAAACCAGAAAGAGAACAAGAAGAGAAGAAAAATACCATTCTAGAATTAAGATTGTCAATACAGCTGAAAATTGGTTTGCACGCAGTTCTTTTCCTCCTACCTCAATGCAATCTTCCTTGGACACGTTTAATAGCAGCCAAACTCAAGAATCCCTCTAGGTCAGGGATACAAAGAGGGATTGTGGGAAGGTACTTCTCATAAACCAAAGATACTAATGTATCTATCTGATAATTTATTTGTCAGCATCTATTTACTTCAGATTCAAAGTAAAATTGCAACTCCGCGCAGCAGAAACATAGGGCAGAACACAAACATCTGCCAGAAACAGTTGCACCTTTGTAAACAACTCAAAGAGAAATCAGAAACACAAAGAGTGAAAGCAACTTGCCAGAAGTCATCCAAGACCATAACTGGGAAGGGCACCTACCGCCAAGGCCCACTTTCACATCCTGTAAGACCAAAAGTAGCATCTTGCCCTTTCATTATGCAGAGGAACAAATCATTTGGGAACAGTCATCCCTAAGGAGGTTGTATGAGGCAGAGGCAGGATCCCTTCTTAGAGCTCCAGAGCAACTTGGCTCCTCTGAAGCCTTTCCAGTGGCCTTGGAGGGACCAAGTGTGCTGGCTGTGTACTTGCGTGGGTAGGAAGTAAGCAGCACATGCTTGAGGAGAAAAATGCGGAACCCCCTACTTTAAACAGCCATTAATGGTTTGTGGCTTAACTAAAAATAACAATGGCTGCAAACACAATCTGAATTTGTTTTTACTTTATGGGTTCAAATTATGCTGTGCAGTGACCAAGACACTTAATGAGATTGAGTCCAGTGAGGTTCACATTTTACTGGCCTGGGAGGATGGGCCGGTTATGCATCCCTGGAAAACTTGTCAGAAGGAAGTTTTTACTATAAAGCCCACGCTAATAAACTTCACTCCTAGCCTCCCACATCATAGAAAATTGAGTAAAGAGATCATTCAGCCCATCTGCCTCTCCTAACTCCTAAACATGCCTCCCTTGGGTTTTAATGGTATATATTTCACTCAGTTAACTTCTACTAATGATAATTTTTGAGGAACAATGGAAAGTTTGATGCAGGCAAGAAGAAGTATCTTTTCTCCTGTAAACTTAAAGGAAAAGAAAACGCCCAAACAGAGATATTCTGGAGAGAAATAAGCATGCAATCCAGCAATTGAATTTTCAGCACGCAACAGCCTGCAAGTAGGGCATATGAAACAGCAAAGGCTTGTTACTTCCACACCTTTTCACTGACATCCAAGTGCACTGACAACTTTTCCAACTTGTCTTACTTGACATTTGTTACTCTATACTTCATGTGCTTTGCACTGAGTGCATATGAAGCTATTTGTTATTTCTGTTTCCTACTAGCAAGGGATTTATGTCACTGCATTAGAATGCTATTACAATGAATAAACTCATCACCAGCCTGAAAACAAAAACAACAGGGAGAATAGGAAGAAAAAGAAAACACAGATGCACAACCAGAGGGAAAAAAGTTCTAAAGTTCCCTAAAAAAATATATGTTTTGGCCATGTACAACTATCTTGGCGAGCCAATGTCCGAAATGTAAGGGCTTTGGCCCAAAAAGTAGAAGAATTTTTGAAACAGCCACTGACACATCCAATAGCAGAGATGTGCTTCAAAGCAAATTCAGAGTGTGAAAAGGAATGTATGTTTGCTGATGCGTGTTCAGAAGGAAGCAGCAGGATCTGCTGGTCTCCACTTAACCCCGCCATCTTCTTTCATGTCATCCAAGGAAGGTGCAAATTTTCGTTACTCTTATAAATATCACTGCCTTGAGGAATATTACACAAGTCAAAAGTTTAGAGACATCTTTTTTTTTAACAAACAAACAAATACAGTTGGCAGAAAAGTGCTTGGAGCAATCTGAATAGTGAGACAAATACAATCATTTTTTGCCAGACATTGGTCTACACAGCAGGAGTGTGACTAAACCTGGTTCAAGACGATTTCTGCTAAAAGAGCTCAGGAGTTGAAGATTTAAGAAAACAAAGTCAGTGATACTGCAAAGATCATGAAGCAATCATGAAAATTAGCAAACGATTTCTGTCTTATAACGAAAACAGAAGATTAATCGATATGAAATAAAACAATAAAACTTTCCCTATTCCTCTAAAATAAGGTCAGTTACTAAGTTTCCAAGAAACTTGAATTTATTCCTTGAAATCTTACTGAATGTTGATTCCCACTATTCTACTAGAAGAAGAGCTGAAGTCGCATGGGAAACGTGGCAGCATCTCCAGTTTGTTTGGAAGTGGTTTGATATTTCCTGAAGATCTGTAATTTTCTGAGCTACTTTTTCAGATTCTTTCTTTGACATGAACTGAAGCATGATGTCAGGCATAGATATAGTCAATTATCAGCACTGAGTCTTACACAGGGCTTGGTCCAAGCCCATTAGAGACCTCCCAAGTTTTTGTTCCTGGACACTCCAGGCTCCACACGCGGGGTCGTGTGAACGGCTGCATCCCCCACGTCAGGGCACTCGCAGAGGGCGGGCAGGACACGCCGGCCAGGGCTGCAGCCAAGGACTTCTGCAAGGGAGTGTGCTTTCCAGAATGCACTCCTGAGCTCTTCCTAGCCTGAAATACCCTGATCTCTCTGCCCCAGAAGCCCATTTTCCCAGTGCAGCAGGCCAGTCAGTGGGTCCTGGCAGACATAGCTCCAGAAAACTGTGACATGGAAGGAGCTGATGTGAGGATGACCATATGAATGAATCATCTGTATAAAACATCTGCCTTATCAGGTACAGTATTAGTGGCAATAGAAAAACTTCACAGAAAAAAATGAAATTCAGTAGAAGACTTTGTTTTCAATAGGTCATGGAGACAATGAACTGATGCACACTTAGTTAAACTAAGTCCAGGCAGAAGAAATTATTCAGAAAGGACTGAGTACAGTCAGGATGAGCTGGCCTTCAAACTTCTTGTGTTTATCATCAGCAAATGATAAACATTTGACTAAATCTTGACTTTACTGAGGCTCTTCTCATCACTGTAACTGACTGAACTGCAAAAACTAGCCACATGATAATAGGTTTCAGATAAAGTTTCCCAGCACAAATGTTTCACAGAAGCTTCATTTGTTGCCTAACACTGCACAGGGAAATAATAAATCCTAGTTAGAAATACACCGGTGTTTATGGACTCATAATATATTTGTATCTGTTACAACCAGGATTAAGTTGTACAAGCTATACCTGCAGGCTAAATAGTAGCAGTTTTAATTAATTTCTTAAAGCCATATAAGCCATTCAGCTTTCTAAGTACAACAATTCTATTCATCCAGTCTGACTGGATACCAATAATTGCCTAACAGCAAATCTAGCTATGAGACAATGCAAGCATTCAAATTGCAAAACTTACACATAGCAATTAGTTAATATGTTTAGAATAATAAAGCAAGTGTTCACAGTGCAAAAAAAAAGTGATAGAATATAGTATATAAAAATAACAAATGCATGTATTATTGTATTTGGTAAATAAACTTTTTTTGTCTAAAAATTATTTCCTTCTCCCTCAAGGGAAGCACACAGCCTCACATCCCTTTTCCAGGAAGAGCTCTACTCCTGCTTGCTACATATATCCAGGGAAAAAACAATGGAATTGCTTACATTTTGGAGGTTTTCATCTTGAGTAGGAGTGGCATACTTGACCAGACAGAAGGACCTTTCTGTGACTAGATCAGCTGCTTTGGCATGAAACTTTGTATCCTTTCTTTTCAATTTCACTTAGGAGGAGAATAGGATGTGAACTATTTATATGGATACTATTAATTTACTTTTAGTATAGTTCCATGAAGAAATCTGGTGGAAGGTCAGAAACTGGACCATAGTCGCTCTCAACCTTCTAACATGCCATTTTGAGTACTCGATTTACAAATTTAGGTCATGCATACAAAGCAATTTAAAAAACAGTACCCAACAGCAGGTAGTAAAACACTAAACATGCAGTAACAGCGCCCCAAGGATCTCAAACCACTTTAATTAACCCTTAAAAGACAGCCCAGAGAAGAGTGAACACAGTTTAGAGAACACATCTCTCAACAACCAGCTCCAGGTCAAAGGGAACAGCTGTTTCACACCACTTGACAAACAACACTCAAGCTGGAGGATAAGAATAAGCGATACTGAAATCAAACAAAGATGGTAGGTCAAACACAAGAGTCAGAGCCTTAGAGTTTACACAGCTATATATGGGCTCACACTTTAGGTCTGCGTCTTCAAACTCTAGTAACTGTTTCTGTTTCACATTTCACCTGAGGGACAGCCCCTCCAACACCACAAAGAATCCAACTATAATCTGGCTGTACTGGTCAGTCACTGAACCAGCAGCCAAATTGCAGCCAGGTGTGCCCGGGTACCAATCCAGCTCTCAGTAACTTCACAGCCTCAACAGCTGGCAGCATCCCTGGGCAAATCAGAGCAGCTGCAAAACCTAGGTGCAGTGACATGTCAAGCTGTGCTCAAAATAAAAGTGGAATCCTCACAAAGTCGGAAACCTGGATGTTTGGAAAAGGTTTTTTCGGTCTTTTAAAGTTGTAGTTCAGTAAAACAAAGCCTACTCTTCAGTCTTGAAAAACATCGCGTCCTTGAAAACCTTCTTGAGCCCTCTTTTGGAAACAAAGATGACAGAGAAGTGACGTATTTGTTATTATTCACTTCTCCTTTGTAAAGAATTAGATCAAAAATAGCAAGTTAAACCTCCCCAGCTACTGAGCACAAAGAACCCACAATAATCTTGGGAATATTTTTGCTATTTCTCAGTGTCAGCAAAAAAGACAAACAAACAAACGGAGAAAACTGCACCAAGAAGCTAAGAAGTCTATTGTTGTGCACTTGACTACATTGTAAATATGTGCTACATTTGTGTGTTGGGCTTCTTTAATTCTTCATCAACACTCAGGAACATTGAATGATTTAATGGCCATGTGAGTTTTTTTCTATCATGTGCATGTAACTGACCAAAGCTGTATTGCCTGACAGTAAAATCAAATATAATTGGTCCATAGAAATAGAAAGCCCAATTGTCACCTGCCAGTCCTTACTGATAGTCACAGTACTTGCTAATTAACCGCACAGAAAAGGTCAAAGAAGGAAGCACCAGAAATGAGATTCCTATGGTGAGGTCCTACGTACGACTCAGTTTGACCAAAAGAACTTACATCTGGACAAAATTAACACTCATGCTGCAGATTCTTTGAACTCTGAGATAGTGGCCAAAGTGGTTTGGATGCAGCTCTATGTATGTGTGTACATATAAACACAGATGCACACGACTCACTAAGGCTGCCAACCCAACTTTCTGTAGGACAGCCACCAAGCCATAGGAGGAACCATGTCACATCTGTTAGTGCCAAACTTGGGACTTCAACCATGGGCACAGCAAAAGAATATTACGTGATTAAGTGGAAGATGCATACATGGAAACAAAAAAGGGAAAAAAAAAGGCCATTTGATCTTTGAGAGCACATTAAACAGTAAAGAGAACTGAGCTTTCAGATGTAAAACACATGGCTGAGGCTTGTAATTTACAATATAGGAGCCTAAAAATGTAAAAAATCTCCTTATAGCCACCAGGTTAAGCATTTGAATTCCAGCATGAAAATTTATTCTCTTGCTATTTTTCTTCAGAGCATTGATTCTGTTAACTCTTGTATCCCTACCTTGACTCAGAATTGCCATGATCACATTCATCAAGGAAGACAAAAGATTTAAGCATGTTCTTAAAACAGCTTTCCACCAGTTGCATATATATTCTCTCACTGATTTTAAAATTTGGTGGTTGACAGCATCTAGAACTTCAATTAAATGCTAAATGTAAAAGACTGTCTTTAGTATCAGTGGAATAAAGCCAGATAATGTAACGTTACTGCAAAACTGGCACTGTTTCATAGTAACTCTATATAGCTTTCTAAATCCAAAATTCAGGTTTGCAACCAGCAAAAGACTTACTGTTAAAGTGCTGGAACACATTTGTCGCTTCCCGTGAAAGTGTGCAAAGGAAGGACATATGTGACACGTGCTCGGATTCCTTGTTTCTGTACCCTTTCTTCAAAATATTCTTGCAAAATATGCCACCAACAGCACGATGCCAAGTGCCTTAAGGGTCACATTGGGCTTGCTTCACAGGATACAATGATTATATCATGGTGGCATTGACACACAGCCATGTCCAAACAGCTGCTAAAGAGATGACAGGATACCATCTGTCAGGAAAAACCATGCCCAGCTGCTGTCTAAGCTGAAGATTACTTTGCTGACATGATGCAGATGGCATGAAAAGCTTCATTACCAGGTTAGTTAACCAAGTCAAGAAATCCAGTGTTACAATAGCAAAAGCCTTTCTCTAGCTATGACAATGCCTGAGGTAAGTGTTGTGCACACCAGGACACAGCAGAAGGCACTGCAATCCCCAGACAGAAGATAAAAGCTAACAAGATAGCAGAAGAACTGACAGCCTCTGTTCCAAGGCTGTTAACACTCTCTGCCAGGACAACTTGTTTTTATAAACAAACCATGGCTGTGCACTAAGTTTATCCTCCTCCAAGGCTCCCCGTGATGCAGAAGCTTATCACAGACCTCTGAGCAAAGAAACCAGTGGGCTCCTCTGTCCAGGTAGCTGCCAGCAGGCACCTCCAGCACTGGCCCATGGAGCAAACTGAATTCTGTGAGAGAGCAGATCTCACCTTAAATCCATGAGAGAACATTTTTATAGGCAGCTTCATCACCCAGGTGAGCAAGGAAAAGGTTTTGTTTTCTGGAACACCACCTTTCTCTTTCCCACTATTGGATTGGAATTAATTTTCTTCATTGCTTTTCACCTCAAAGGACTTCAAAAAGCATACTTGCTGACATCAACAAGCCCCACTGCTTTTCTTTCTACTGCTTCCAAGAAAAAAATACATTTGCTGTAAGCAAAAAGATGCTAAAGTTCCCCTTTCAATATGTTTATAGCTTTATATTACTCTGATCTTGTTTTCTTTGTGATTCACATTGCATATCTGCTGATTGGAATAATTACACAGATTTCACTGCTGTAACATGAAAAGTATGAGAGGAATTTTCCATCTAAAAGGTTCAGCAGTGCCACGTACTTTCAGTAAGATTTGTCCTGTCAAGCTATAACTGCTTCTGAGTGCCCCACCCTCTAGTACTTTCAGAAAAAAGATAATGTCATTTAAAAATATAGGCATACAGTATACTGTGTTTCACAAATATGTATGGTCCTGTAGTCTCCGCCAAAATTTATGAAATAAAAAAAGATAAGTAATGCCAAATGCAGAAAAGGAACTTTGTTTTAATATGTACTTAGTTTACAATTAGCAAACGCAGCAATTCCATTTAAGGTTGCAAACTGAGGATGCAGAACTCTTAAAGAAGAGCACAATAGTAAAAAAACTGGATGAGTAATATAATCTTTTCATGCTTTTTCATTTCTTAGGGAAGAGTTTTTAAATGACAAAGAATACAGGGACAGTATCAAAATGGTTGCTTTACAAATGGTAATTTTTTAGAATTCTTCTAAAAATTATGGTAGGACTATATCAAATACTAAGTAAATAAACTGCAAAATGTTCCCTCTCTTCCAACACATGCTGTGTTGCTCTAAACAAGTTCTGCATGAGTATACAAGAACTCACTTGATAAGTGATCAGCAGAGTGAAATTCAGAACTGGAATTCCCTTTAGATGTTTATATAAAGCATAACTACATAAGCCTTAAGATGAAAGTAAATAATGGAAATGAAGTCTTGATTATGCACTCTCTGTGGACTGCACTGACCCAGACTCTGTATTACTGAATCCCTGCTGAAATGACTCTAAGTCTAGGCATACACAATAAGATGTTCTTGTTCTGTCTTATATGCCTATGTTTACCATAATACAAGTCACATTTGTGAGTGTCTTTATTCTTATAATGTATCTGTGACATGGCATCAATGCTGATCTGCTGATGGGAAGTCATAGACAGAGAAGGTACTTGCTCAAAGCTTGTTAGGCAGAAGGAAGGTGAACCTCCATCTGCAGGAGGCACCACAGCTGCTTGGTCAGTCTTCTGCCAAAACAGATCCAGGCAAAATTGGCAGAAATATAATTTTACTTGCTTAAATATTAAAACCTTGATCGGGGTATGCAACACTTTCAGAAAAGCAGTGGGGGTGCTGTATCCTACTCATGCCTGTGTCTAAAGCAGTAATGTAGGCTCTCTTGAACCTGGACAATCGAGACAACTTCTCTATCCTTCAGTTTACCTATTGGATCATTGTTTTTGCAAAGCTTTTGATGCTTCCTTCTTGAAAAACATTATTAAAATGCTAAATATTATTACTGTTGCTACCGTTCAAGTTTTTGAGTCAGTAGAACAGGTCTAAATATCTTACAAACAATCACTGTGTTGGAATTCTTTGCATACTTTTGTTGTGTAGGCTGACTAAATCCCTGTAAGCGTAATGGTTTTCTTCACCCTCCTTTATAGAAGATGGAAAAATGTTCATCTGCGTGTGGGAAAACATACTTTATATTTTCCAAACCAGTGTTTTCCTTTTGAGGGTAAATACAAAATCGTAAAACATATAAGAAACTTTCCACTATGTTTTATATAAAAGCTAGAACTACTGCTTCATTCACATATTAAACACATGCTGCTTGTGCTGCTAGTCCCAGTGAAAACTCTCCTTTCTTTTCTAACAGTGCTGTACTAACAACAAAATCAATCAGAAGTGAGAAAATGCACTGCCCACCCAGCACTTGATGCATCCAAGGCCAGACAGTGTTGGTCGTTGTCTCTACAACATCCTTAAATGTAGGAGTGAAAAGCTGCCAGTAGCCATTCCTCCTTTCCTTTTTCTTTTTTATTTTTTCTTTTGTTTTTTTCTTTTTGGTTCCCTCTGCATTTTACAAAGAAGCAGCAGCTCCAAGAACAACTTTCTGGCAGGGTGCTGAACATGCTGACTTGGAAACTCATCTCTGACTCTAATCCAAACCAGCAGGCTGTGAACAAAACCATAGTCTCTGAAGTGCAGCAAACATTTCTCCCCACCTCCTCAGTCTACTGAGACACTGTGTCATCAAAGATTTTATTGTCTCAGCAGGTGGTAACCTCGTAGTTACCTACAATTTCAATTACAAGACAAATGAGGAACTGTTATTTAAAGGAACAATTTTTTTGTTAAATGGTATGAAAAGTGAACAGTTACAAAGCTGTATCAAGCCATTTAGACAGCAGAGGAGCCAGTGTGGCAGACCAGAAAGCACAGCTGCAGTCACAGGTACATTTTAGAAAGATTTCACCTTATAACTATAGAACAGAACAATTATGCACACAAATGTTGAAGACAGAATTGATTTAATCCCACTGTAATGAAAACAATTATAAATTCTTAAGGCCATTGCTGCCTTCCAGTAAATCAGTTTCAAATACTTGCACAACCAGAAGATCAGTTCAATGTCTGTACATTCCCACTGTACCATCTCCTTATGCATCCTGCCTTACTGCCAAGTAATTTTCCTTTCCCAAAAATTATGTCAATATCTTAAATACCATGTTGATAGACTTTTGTAGATATCTCTACACTTAAAAGTCAAGAAGACGGAAATCATCACTCATCCTATCCGTAAGGGCATAGTATGCAGTATATCACCATATTTTGATGTTCATGCTGCTTTTAAAAGCATCAACCCCCCTGGAAGTACAAGGCCTGTAACCTGCTGCCTTTTTCAGTGCAGCAATAGTTTCTGACATAATCTAGAAATCTTTAACTACTGATGGGAAAACCTTGAGTTTTTCTGGAGCACAGCAGAGGACTGAGATATCAAAAAAATGATGGTGCTTTAAAGAGCTGAACAATCTCAATATAGAAGCCTCTGGATTGTAGACTCTCCCTTTTCCTCCCTATGGGTAACTTCAGTCTGGCACCTACATTCATAATTGCAAGGCTACTTCAGAGCTTCCCTATATTTCAGTACTTTTTAGAGGTGCATTCAAGTCTCAGTTCCAGAGATGCATCCTGGAACCACACTGTATGTAAGACTCACCAGAACTATGGCTTTCATTTCAAACAGTCAAATAAATGAAGTCCCCCCTTGGTTCCTAGTATTTAATCATGGAAATATTGTGTGATTTTACAGCTGTAATCTCACCAGAAAGCAGATACTGTATATATTTGACGTATCAAATAGTCATCATTCCTCGTGGGAATAGTTGATAAGAAATACTAAAGGCAAGTGGGTTTGTCATATGTGTGAGGTAAGGTTGACCTTCACAAAAATATGATTGATCAAAAAAAAATGCATTTAGAGCTTACACTGGGGATACCTCCACTTTGTGCACTGTTTTTAACTCACTAATGTTTTAACCACATGCAGCATTTACCTTACACTTTTACTAGCTAAAGCCATGTAATTATTATTACTTCCCTGTGGCTTTTCTTTTTCTTTATCAGCATAAATAATATACATCTAGCTTCCAGTTCTGCTGTGCTTACCTCAGGTGTGGCAGCACAGATGGCTCAGTCCAAGCAAAACATTCACATTGAACCTCAAATAAAAAGCAAACCCTAACTACAAAAGATCAAGTTCTGATCTCAGCCAGAAGCTCTCAAATCCTTCCTGTCCTTCCCTTCTACTGCTGCTGAATGAGGAATGGAGGCTCACCTTGGCTCATTCTTTCAAAATCAGCTTCATCAGTTGTTTAGTCACTCCTCTGTGTCCTGTGTGTATATCACTAATTCAAACCAATCTTGCCCTAAAAAGTTGTCATTTTTCAGTTTAACATCCGGGTGCAGTAACACTTTCACACAAATATATTCTGTATATATGTGAGTTAGGTTGGCATAATGCCTGTTGTAGTATTGTAGTATTTCTCTTCAAGGCTTGGCAGATCTAGGCTAGGCTAGCTCAGGTCTTGGCAGGGGAGGTCACTCAGGCACTATCTGCATGTGTAAAGAAGTCATATGAAACCAGTTGGTAAATACCAGCCACGCTTCTACGGCCTTTCAAGACAACTTCACTGAACCAAATAATTAATTTTTTTTGGTACATCCAGATGTTTGACACAAATGTGTAGTATAATTTCACAAATTGTTATATAACTATTTATAACTATTGATGACTGTCTTTTGTAAAAGTGAAATCCTTTGAAATACTACCAAAATGCCACTACAGCCTTTAGAGTAAAAACCAATTATTTTCCTGGATTTCATTGCTCAAGATCTGTTTGTTTGAAGACCTAGTACATCAAGGCAAAAAATTTCTTTTGCATATATAGACTACACGAACAATAGAAGAGTCTTCTGGTTGCAGTTCTAGCTAAATAGCAATTGCAATAACCCCATTTAAGGGTGAAAGGGATGAATAACACAAAATTAAGCTCTTTTTCTTTGCACTTCCCAGATGGAAAACGTGATCAATTCACTTAATTTATGGTACAGTTTTCAAAAGAGCATATTCACTATGTAGCAAAATGAGGCCGCTTATTTACTCATTTGCAGAATACTAATACATCCTGTTAGGATCCAAAATCTGATAATGTCACTCATTTCAGGAAGAATTGCAGAATCCACAGGAATTCATGCACTTCAGACAAAGCCAGGGTACAACATTTCTGTTTCTCTCTTTATATGCTGCACTCTGTTTCTCTCCTACCCTTTGTCACTTCATTTTTATTCAGCCTCAAGGCCCTGTGGCTCCATCCTCACCAGCCTCTGCTTCCTTTTCCCTCAGGGTGCTGGTGTCTGCTGCCTTTGCTGAATGTGCCCAGAGAGCTCTCAGGTCACTGTACCCCGCTTCCAGTGTTGAAGGTGGACTGGCATACTTTTACAAATGCATCTATGGGAGTTCAGAACTAAAGTTCATTCAATATTGATGACCAAAGGCACTCCAGAAGCAGCGAGCAGCAGCTAAAGGTGAGCGCACGCTTGAGATCACAAAGAACGCTCTAATGCACAAAAGCAAGGTAAAAAACCACAAATCAAGAGACTTGCCATGTCAAAACCTATTGGCAGTAACAATGGAGTCATATTATTTCGATTTACATTTTTCCTTTCTGGTATATTTGGCTCATTCCAATAGCCTGGGTTCTATTTTCTTTGAGCATACCATGCCATTCCGTTTAAACTTCTCACTCAGAGTTAGGGTAAGAACATGGGATGTGCCTAGAAGGATTCCAGAAATGTTAATAGACATCTTCAGTACAGGAAACACAACTCAGCAAAGTATGATATGGGAGGAAAAAAAAAAAAGGCTGAAAAATTATGAAAGAGGAAACATGAATGAAAAATGTGGGAAATGCCAGGCTTGTAATACAATGCACCACAACCCAAATGATGGCATCACTCAGAGATGGCAGTCATCCCAGAGCTGTATCGGGAAACATGCAATTTTGCAAAAGCCATTGAAAAGTGGATTTTGAAGCAACCTTTAGCCTATTAAAAATATGCCCTATTTCCACTGAAGCTGGTGACAAAATATTGTATGATTTTATGGATCCCAGACAGTACATTTGGATTTGCTCATTTTCATTTTGAAAAATGAAATCTGTACTAGAGCCAAAAATTATGACCACTACTACAATTTTGGAAGAAAGGGTTCATTTGTTAGTTTGGGTGGATGCTGACTTCCACCCATTTCAGTTTTTAATAACCATTCTGTAAGTCCTAGCATACTGTGGCGGAAAGACCATGAAAACAAGATAACTTTATTATGGAAATATATAGAATATATGAAATACAACAAAATGTTGAAATATACCAGTATTATTAAATATTAAATTATTAAATGCTGGTATATGAAAAGTATATAATTCATTACCACCAAATACCAACATCTTTTCCTCCTAAGAAACTCCTGGAGAAATAAGTTTTCATTAAAAAATGTTAAAGGTTGTGGATAACTGCCAATTACTTGACTAATTTATGTTTCAGTGAAGGTAAGAAATGCATGTTTTATTTATTATATCACAGAAATGGAAGCTAAAGTAATGGACCAAATCAAAATGGAGAAGCAGAGTTGGTCAGGATCACGTTGTTATACCACGCTGCTAAGCTGAAGAAGGATCAATATACATAGACAGGTTCACAATGGTTTTTTCCTGACAAATGTGTAACTCTCTGCAGACCCTCACTCCCATTCTTCCAGCAGAACCTCTGTTTAAGTCTGCCCAGTGAACTTTTTCTTTTGAGTCCCTACTAAAATTTCATCAGTAGCTGCCTGTGTTGTCCTGCATGGATCTGGGGAACAACTGATAACCCCATGGATGTAACAGTTTTGAAGACTGTTATCAAGTTCCCTTCTCCCATACCATGAGTCTTCTTCTTTCCAGACTAAACAAACCCAGTTATTTCAAGCTTTCCTTGCAGGTCATATCTTTTATACCTCTTATCAGCCCTGCTGCTGTCCTCCAGACTCCCCTCGCTTTGTCTACCTCTTTGTGAAATGCAGTGACCAAAACTGCACTCGTCAGTGTGAAGTAGAGTAACTGCCTCCTGTTTCTGACATGGACACTTCCATAAATTTATCTGACAAACTTACACTGTTCATTTCTTAGTCTTCAAGGCAGACTAAATCCAGTTCTAACTCCAGTTCTGTGATGTTGCTGCATAATTTTCTTCCTTTTCTTATTTTAACATTTAATTTCCTCTCCTTAATTGCACACACAGACTTTGCAATTCTCCTTGTTGAATTTAAATTTATCGATTTCAGACCATTCTTCAATTAAGTGAAATTATTTTGAGCTCTGACCTTATCCTCCAAAAATCTTGAAATTCCTCTCAGCTTATTCTCATGTTCAAATGTGGAAATTCTATTCCATCATCCAAACTGCTGCTGAAAAATGTGTACTAGAAATAGATTCCAGACAGACACTTTGTAATCACACTAGAGAAGTCTTTCCAGTTTGACAGCAAAACAATATTCCTAAATTATTTTCCACCCATCAAGCATACATTAAATTAATCTACACCTTACTTCCATAGTTTACTTTAATTAATTTGAAATGGGACGATGCTTAGTCAAGTTGTAACAGATGCACTTCGTCATATCCACAGAAGCAGACACTCTATCAAAGAAGGAATTTGGATCTGACTGAAATCTACTTTAGTCCTTAAAAGTCTACTTTGTCTGATGCTATTCACATCTCTATCCTTCCAATGCATTTAAACTGATTTCTACAGCATTTTAGTTAATTGGAAAGCTTTTTGGTTCCCATACTATTGACATGTCTGTACTTTTTTAAACCCTCTGTTTAGCTCTCTGCAAAGAGCAGCCTCATCTTTGCTGATCCACCATGCTCTGACCCACTTGGACATTATCCTCCTCGAAGGGCTCTTGAAAAGACTCACTAATGCTGCACTTACATGGTAAGAGAAAGTCCCTATCATGTGAGCAGCATTGAATACACAAATCTATAGTGCTGAACAGTGATAACAGGAACCTGGCTTTACTTGGTAGCACTTTCCCAACCAAATACTGAGGTCAGATTAAGGATGGAAATTTCCAGGATGTATGATTACCAGCAAATGCTTTGGATGCAGATTCCCTGGTTTTGGAAACAAAAGGATTACAAAAGGTAATTTTTAGTGGAGACCCAGGCTGTTTCATGCCCCATGGCAATAGTATCCAGGAAAAAGCTCCTAGAAAGTTATATTTGTTCCTACAACTACAGCCTTGGAACTGAGGAACTTACACTTCCCTTAAATTTCCCTGGGATAATCAGCCTCACATTTGAAATTATCTAGCTTGGGTAAGTACCCTTTAACTTGTTCTTCTTGAATTAAGAACAGTGTTTCTCTCTTCTGCCACACTAAACTGTGAAACTTGCAACCACAGTATGTTTATTTACTCCCATTTCAGTCAGCTACAGAACATATACATATATTGTCTTTATCACGTAAATTTCTTACTCATTTCAAGACCTGCAGGATAAAAAAAAAATCTGTGCAGTACTTACACAATTCAGAATCAGGCTTACAGTAAATTATCCTACACATTTTACCTTACCTTCCAACATGAGGTCAGGCAGGATATGGAGGGAACACCCACCAAATACACCATGTAACACCAGGAGGGAAGCTGCACTGTGGTTAAAAGTAATTTCTCCTCTGGGTTTCATCAACAAGAGTCATCTCAGTGCCACTGCCACTTAAGTGGGAGAGGACTGAACAACCTCAAAAATCATATATGGTTTATGATTTTTATGAGCATGAGTATGATGGCAGAATTTCAGCAGAAGAGGAAGGAAGCACTCAGACTGCTTTCAAAACACTGTTAAGTTTTTTATGAATTCATTCAGCTTTACTTTGAAAGAAGACTAACGCTGCAAATTCAAGCACTCAGGAGATGCAAATTGCCTGAATAAAATCTAATTTGACCCCTGTGTTATTGTGAATTATAATACCATGAATTTAAACATTTCTTTAACTATATCAGCACATTTTTCCTTAGTACGCCAATTAACTCCTTCAGTGCACTGAATAACCTTTAGGCAATTTTTTTTTCATCTTCTTTCCTCTGTTCTAGGAATGCTCTGACCTCTCTTGAAAACAATATTCTCAATTCCGCTGGGGTTTTTCAATGCTGTTCAAATTAGCATCTAACTGTCTTTAGAAATTTTAACTAAATTACTAATATGACACATCTAGTAACTTATAGATGGAAAATTGAAAGTTTAAGTGTTTGGCAGTTCACAATCAAACAGAAATCCCTGCCCTGCTAAAAGCACTTTTTGACCATCTGAAAACACTACTTAATTGGCAGGTCTAGAACTGTCAAAGAAAACTGTGGAACAGGCAAGGAGAAGACTCAATTTCCTCAGAAACACTGAGTTGCAATGTTTCTCTTCCAGTTTGCACCTTCTGCAATGATGGCAGAGATCCCCAGCCAGGAATCAGGCCTTCATTAATTCCAAAGGTGCAGGTAGCCTACAGAAAACTGGAATGGTAATTTCACAATACATGATCACAAAGCAGCTGAGTTAAATTTAGGATGGCTATTTTCTAGTCTTTTAGTGATTGACCTGATCCTTCAGTAATGCTCTCTTCACACAGTTGGGTTTTTTGAAGACTTTTGTCATGAGTCTGATTCTCACCCACGCTCACTCCTCGGTTCTATTTCCAGGCTGATGTGAAGGGGAAGCTCTGTGAATAGCTGACCTAATACATGGAAAGGCTTCACATTTCACAAGCTCTTATGCTTTCTGATATTTGATAATACAGTTTGTCAGTTTTTCACTTTTTATCCAACCTGGAATCCTATCGGAGAATGCAGACAGGCTCCCTCTGAGGCAAGAGCCTCCACAGCTACGTTTAGGTCATGGGAATCTTTCAACTGACTTTAAGGGACAGTGAATCAGATTTTAAAAAGATGCCAAAAGTGAGGTTTTTTCTGTATTTTACAGGGCTTCAGACCATTGTTCAGACAAAAGGAAACACACTAATGTGCACACTGAATTGTTACATGGGGTTTAGTCTGCCAGGCTGATGTCTGTATGTCTGTAGGAGCTCTTGACTTCCTCATGAACTGCAAGAGAGATTCCACGGCTCAGAGCTAAGGCAACTAAAAGCTTTGAAGTAGGCTATAAACATGCATAGCGGTGGTTTTGTTTCTTGCTAGAGGAAATTTTCAGTGTATTTATAATGTCCTTTGATGCACCCTGTAAATCTGCAAACAAGAGGCCACATGTCCTTTCGATGAAACTTCACTTATAAATATATGTAAAACAAGCTGCTGGAAGAGTTTGAAATAAATAGAGAGAGTTACCCTACATCACCAAAATACAGCTTAGATTTTAAAAGCTCAGCAACGAAAGCTCTTGCTCCCACAAGTTACACAGGGTTGGTAAATAGCTCTTTTTAACAAGTTATTTAAGCTAAGAACACCACGTCTGAACATGAGATTAAGATGTACACTGGCTTATGCATTTCAACTCTTTCTAAATAAGGCCCCTGCAAAACCATGCCTGTGTGAATTAAACAGACACAATTAGGAATTACTTTCCTTTCCCCTGCACAAAATTCCACTCAGTTCTAGAGCTGAATTCAAGCAAACTCTAATGTGTGGATGTGAATTATTCAGACAAGTCGTTTTATCCTAAATAATAGAAAAGGAGTGGAAAGGTCTGCCACAAGACTTCCTGTATTAGATGGAAGCAAATCTAGAGAGGTAACTTGAAAAGATATTGATGGAAACGACAAGTAGGTTCCATAAAATGGGCTATGTACTACACGATAAAGTCTGGAAATCTTGTTGGTCACCATTCATAGAGGACAGAAGTCATGGTTGACCTGATGAACCTGCATTTTCTAGCCAAAACCCTGCTCCTGTCTTTGATAACTCAAACACATATTTTAGGTGAAAAACCACACTGTGGTTATTCCAAGCAAGAGAAAGAAATAAGACTGAGAATTACCTTACAGCACATAAAAAGAAAGGAAACTTGTACACACCTATAACAATGTACATGTCTGCAGCTTCTCCTGTATTTGGCACTGAAGACTGCTTGCAATTACTCTGAAAGAGGCAGTGATACACTGCACTGGAAGAGTATTTTAAACTCCTCTGAAAGACACTAGGGCATGATGTATCAGCAGCAGTGGTGTAAATAACCCTTCTGGGGAAGCAAGCAGGACATCATCAACAGCACTGTGAATGGCTTTCCAGTGGCACACAACATAAAATATAGTTGCTTCAACAAACTTTGATCCATGTGACCTGTCACCATTGTTCCCCAAAACAAATCACCAAAAAAAAGTGAAGGCAGGATTCTTTTATAACACTCCTTAATTTTAGGCCTTTCTCTTTTCAAAGTATACATTAAATACAGGCCTTGATGATTTCTAGGCAGTTCTGTAAAAATCTATCTGAATTTCACAAACATATTTACAATTTTGGTTTTCTACAGATTATCCAAACCCAGAGAGGTTGATGTTCATGCATGAGAAAAACCCCAAAGCAATTTAAACTATATTGTTTCATGCCAGCTTATAGGGCAGTGACAGTCTTTAAAAATATGAAAGTATCTTGCAGAAATAACCTCATGGGCTAGTGTACACTGTATTCCTTGGTAGGATCTCTAGAGCAGTAACTTTAGACAGGCTGCTCATCAGTGAACAAATTACCATTTTTATCAGCTTTTACAACCATTCATCTTTTGCTGCCCCAAACATTTGAATGAGACTAGGCAACCCTTTCATCTAAATGAGCTGCTGTTGCACTGAGTACCATTAGCTCATATAAACCTGCTGCTGTAAGCATCTATTACCACAGCCTCGTAGTGACATATTGATTTTCAAGCTGGAACTAGTTCCCTTGAGACTAGAGAGCATATGGCTGTTTGCTAGACCTGCTGGGTAAAACTTGTTGATGGCTAGAAGGAAAAACATGGAAAAAGTAGGTGTTAGTCTTTGTGACTTTTTAAATTATTGATTTTAATTCTGAAAATAAGAATAATAATTCATTCTTAGTAATTGCCTTTTTTTTTTTTTTTGTAAACCAAATGAGCTTCAGAACTGGGTCTTCCACTATGTTTATTACGGACAGTAATTCATGATGATTGGACTTACAATCAATAGTCATACCAAGTTGAAATTATTACATTTTGAGGTAAAACAAAGTATTGAGAGGCAGCACCAGAGACTATTGGCATATATGTAACTGAGATCATAACTAAACAGCTGTTGTACAGAGCCTGGCCAGACAGCTGGACAGCCGTGCAATCTAGAAGAGTCTTCCTGTGAAATGCTTAATGGGCTTTATGTTAGAACACAAAGAAAGCTGGTTTAGCTCACACCAAAAGTCTGTGCTGTGTCTGCCCCAAAACTACAAGGGTGGAATATAATGGAAATTATTTTTCAAATGAGATTCCACCTTTTCCCCACACAAAATACCTCCACACGTGAATTAGATCAGTATTTAGTGTACTAAATTTCTATGTTTAGCAGTATAAAAATTCATATTTATTGAAACTTTTTGGTCTGGACTTATAAATTGTATTAAGCCACAAAGTTAAATATTTAAAATATATTCCAGCTGAGGCACTCAGGAAAGAAGTGCAGAGCAGGAAGAGGCACAGTGGAAGAGCAGCACACACTCAGCCCTTAACAGGTGCTAAACGTGCATAGGAGGAGGGTGGGTGGTCACAGAGGGGAGGCAAAACCCCACTATGAGAAGACAGCAGGCATTGTGTTATTCCTCAAAACTCTGCCCTTCCCACAAATCACTTCAAAATAGTGCTGTAACACCAAATCATGAGACAATTATGTTTCTGGACTGGTACATGAGTGCTAAATCCCCTGACAAGCCAATGAGTCCCTCATGGGAAATACTTAGGAGCATTACAGAAAGAAAAGGTGGAACGCTTGACGCAACAGGAAATTTTTATTCATCTTTAACATGATTTAACAGTTCTTCCTTCCATGGAAGCTGGTAAATGGCCCACTGAGGTTAACTAAATTAGACTTCATGACAGACTAAACAAAGCTTTTAATTACTTCTTTTCTAGGGGACAAAAATAAAATAAAATAAAATAACTTTTTCCCACTTTAATTCAGCTCAGTATTTTCTTGATGGGCCTGCTCATTCTGAAGTAGAGTCCACTTCTGCCTTCCTCCTGCCATCACTCCTCACTCTTCTTCTCCAACCTCCATCTCACTCTGCTGCTGATCAGAGTGCAGCACCAGCACTGGTGGTGCTAAAGCTCACTCAGCCCACACTATCCCAGGACCAATTCCTGGAAAAACTGTATTCTTAAAAGCTTTTCTTTATTAGGAACCTGAAAATATATTGTAATAATTTTTAAAAAAATTCTGAGAGTTTCTAAGGAGCATATTGCAGCACATGAGGAAACTGAAACAAACCAACCTGCAGCTACAAGCTTTATCCTCTTAAATTGAGTTGGGGACTGTCAAACTAAGTTTTATTAACACTGTCAGGCCAGAGGGTCAGTAAGCAAGCACTCAAGTGCTCCATGTCTCCTGAACTTTTCCTAAATACTTCTGGCACATCTTTAACTGTAAAGTTCAGAGACTTCCAAAAATACACTGCTGAGACACAGGTGCCCGCTGGCAGTGGCATCTCTGCCTGAGAAAGCTGCTCTGCTCCCTGCCGAGTGCACAGGGACGGCCGTGACCCTGGACAGGCTCGCAGGGCAGCTCTGTCATCTGGGCAAAAAGTCAAGAGAGCTCAACCCTGGCACAGACAGCAGTCCTGCAGAGCAGAGCTGGGAATCCTGTGTGGCTGTGGCAGCCAGCAGGAAGCCGTGCTGCTCTCATGGAGATGGGGAGATGGGAGAGGGACGGCCAGATTTACCCACACACTCACCACCCCAGGAAAACCCAATTCCCTGTTCAGACATGGGTGAGTCTTAAAGCGTGGAAAGCACAGGAGCAAACCAGGCTCAGCAAGAATGATCATTAGAGTTGCTGCAGCATTACTAGACAAAACTCTGCATTTAGTTGTGTGAAGTAATAACAGAGATGAGCAGAAGAGAAAATGACATAAAATTAACTGAAGATTAAAAGGGCTGCTTTCTCCAATTTTCAGTCCTGATGCCTAATACACACAGAAGAGTGATAGCAGAGTCTTATTTTCCTACCAGATTTACAGATTTTGAGGCAATTTCTGCAGTTTACTCAGTGGCCCTCCTACACAGAGCCTCCTGAAATGGTTAATATTGCACAACATTCTCATTCAGGTTTTATGGCTTTCGTAGAAAACCTCTTCACAGTAGGCAATGAAAAACTGCTTTAAAATCGAAGAAGAAATTCTAATGATTCCAGTGAAAATATAAGCATTTTGGATTTTATTTTATATTTTATCTGATGTTGCCTTCACATTTTTTCATACCTTCAAGGGAGTGATAAAGCTAATGGGCTCAAAAGGTACTGCCTACATTCATTACATTCATTTACTCTACTTAAGGAACAGTAGCATCAAATTAATTAAACACCATTAATTAAACGCCATTCCCTCTTGCATACCTAAACACTTCTGTGCTTTAAATCTGTCTGCTGTCTGGCACACAGACATTTATCCATAAAGAAAGCAAAAGAAAAAACCAGAAATTCTTCTTATTTTGCATATATCATATATTACAATCCTTTGAAGTCTATGCAAGTTAAAACTGCCTTCAGGTATCCTATGCACCCGGAAAAAAACAAACAACAAACCATCCAACACATGTAAGTCTAACTTATTTTGTTATATTTACCTGGGTCCTATTTTGTAAGGACACAATTGCTATAAAAATAATATCTTACAAATTACAAGCTTTTCCAGAGCATCATGGTGAGTCTTTGTTGTTTTCCATCATTCTTTAACAAAAGCCCACTCACGCCCCCTAAGCACTTGTTTTTCTGCATCCCTTTTGTGCTTCATCCCGAGAAACTGGATCAGCTAAACTTTTTCTTCTTAAACTTAGAATTCCTCAATTTCTGTTACACAGTAAACAACAGGCATAAGGAGATGATTTTACATGCCTATTGCACAACAGCAGTAAAGACTCCACTGCTGAACTACATTTTCATCTCCTTTCAGGGCATGCTGAGGCTGCTTTCTGCAGAGTATGTCTTGATGCTGAGAGAGGGCTGAGGAGGCAGCAGACTGCAAAGTTGTGTAATAAGGGCTGCTGGCACCAGTGACAATTGTCTGAGTAAACAATGCTTCACCAAGCCTGAGGCTCACACAAAACTTCAGACCTAAATGTCCTTCTTGGTTAAGTATGAGGCTGTTCAGAGCACAAGTTCATATGCAAGCCAAAATCCTGCTTTCAAATGAAGCTGTCAGCAGAAGAGAGGCACCTATTTACATGAAGAATGCACAAAAAAAGGGTTTAGCATTGGCAGCCAGACCCTGTTATGAACAAATCTGGTGAAATCTGCTTACATTGGAATATTCCAACACTGGTAACAATACTGACCCTATCAGTCACATAGTTAGAAACACTACCTGGTCTGGTTCCTACATCATGAAGCCTCTATTCCAGTGTTGCAACGTTATGTCTGGATCTCTCTGTGAGCAGCAGACTGCTCTGACACCTAAGTGCTGCAGGGGGAAGTGGGGAGATAAATTCCTAAGATAAGGAGCCTAATGAAGCATCGCTACCTGCTCTTACCAGCAATCCAACTCCACATGAGCCTCCCCAACACCTGACAGGGCAATCCTATCTCAGGTATCAATGAGGAAATTATCTGAGTGACCCTCAGGTATCATTTCCTTTCATAGGTAAAACTTGGGATTTTCATCTCCAGTCAAGATGACTGGCAAAATCTAGGATGAATTAGTCTGAAAACCTCTGGAAAAACATACTCTCTAATTCATGCTGCTGTTCTGCTGCACACGTGGCCTTTAGAAGACAAGAACAGACTTGTGCCTGAATAAATTAAAAAGTTGAGAGTGCAGCCCTGTGCATTCGTGCAGCTGGTGAGTCAATAGCAAAATGACAAGCTTCTGGAAACGGCATCCACATAAGCATGCAAATAGAATTGTCCAAAATCTTGGCTCCATTACTTCACCAGTTCTGTGTCCCTGCTGATATGTGAGTGAGCCTATGGACTTGGCTCACTGTACTTTTACCATTTCAAATCTAATCCCTTAATACACAATTAGGAAGGTGATGCATATTCACCAACTTCAGGGGAGTCAGTCTGGATTTGCACACATTAAATTACCATTAGAACAATGGAAGCGTATGCACCTGCAAGAAATAAATTAAAAATGCTCTGCATTTTATTCAGCATCACTTTGAACCCTACCTGGAAGAATCCCATCACAGAACAGCCCTTTACCACCCTGACTTCATCCATGGAATAAAGAACTTTCTTTCCAAGTTTTTCAGTATTAGTAGTGTGAAGGAAAACAGGCGCAAGTTTGGAACAAAGTATACAAGAGACTAAGTAAGTATTCAAGAGACTAAAGAGACTGAATTGTGAAGGAACATCAAGAAATCACGATCAAACAAACATAGAAACCAAGCATGGCCAGCAAGGTAAAAAAATTATTGTAAAGCAACATAGCAACAGTTTCTGTGTGAGTATTCTGTGCTCAAACCGGATAGGATTAGTATGGTGCGCAAAAGTATAAGTTACTGTTACAAAGAGTTACAAAATAGAAAACAAAGGCTCACAGTTAGAAAATAATTCTTCTTCCTGAAATAACAGCTCAGAAAAAAGTTTCTGTGCTTAAGGCATTCATTACTGAACAAGAGAAAGCACTACAAAAATGTGCTGGAGCAAACACTTTTTCACTAAAATGAGGTGGATTAGAGTTAAGATTTCTAATATTTCTGTTTTTCACAGTTCCTACATTTACAACACATCTTTTCATTAGGACTGGATTTAAATATTTATTTGGTCTGTTTCTTAAGACAAAGATGTCTCACAGTGACCTTTTGTTCCTGTGTGTATGTTTACACATGCAGATAAAGGGACAGAATAGTGTGTGTACATGTGTATATTAGGAAAAGAGAGAGATTTACATACCTTTCTTACCTGAGGCAGAAAATATAAAGTGTTCTGAATTCACAAATATCTCGAATAGATATCTATCCTGTTGCTTGAGGGAATGAGACATAAAAGCTCCAAGAAACAAGTGAAGTTAATGAAACAGAGCCAAATTCTCTGCTGGCGTAATTTCATTAGAGGTAAATGCAGCTGCCCCCACATACACAGCTGAGAAATCTACTTGAATGACGAAGAGCGAAAAGGGAGTCAGTCCAAATGTGTGGTTTCAAACTGTATTTTTCACTGTCAGCACAAATTCTAATTGCAACATAAGGCAATTTCTATTCATTACACACTTCACCACTAGGTTCTAAGTACATATACCCCTGCATTTCATGGGTTTTGAATTTGTATCATCAGAATTGTTCTGATACATATATTGATTACAATGTAGGCCTTATTTTGAAGAAATGTACTACTTTCACCCTGATTCATTTTACTGCTTTTCTTCCTTAACTTCTGTAAAAATAATTTAGAAAACTTAATTCACAATTTTCCTCATTTTATAGTTGCTTTCAGTGCAGTACTTTCCTTCAAGTCATAAAGCAAATTGTTCTTACAAAGTACCAAATGACAATTTAATTAACCTTATAAGTTTTAAAGGAGTTATTCACCAGGGCTTAAATCCATTCCAGGACACAGGCATCTCTGTATGTCTGCATGCAGCTTTTGGGGATCAGTAGCAATAGAACTGCCAAATTTGTTCACTCACCGCAGCAAGAACCTAAAACTTCCAAGCACAGGAGAACCTCCCGGCAACATGCGCAAAATTAACTCAGTTTTGGCATCTGTGAGCCAGTCTAAAGCCAGGACAAAGTGTTACCAGCCTTTGAAAATTATATGTTTCCCAATATTCAACTCTGGAGATGGAGAACAACTGATTTATGAGACTTAATCTGTGCAGAAGACAATCAAAGAGCAGATTTTGGGGGCAGGTAGCTAACACCCCTTCAGCAGGCTGCACGAATCATTTGGAGGATGTGAAGAACAGAACAGTGGTTGGCCACAGCTCCAGTCTTCCACCATCCAGAGGCTCTCCCTAAAGGACAATTTCTCTGTTTTACAGAGCTACCGGTTACTACAAAGTAACATTGCAATTATGAAAATAAGACATTGCACTTATAACTCAGATCTAATCTGAGCCCCTTAAGCTTCTCAGTCAAATTCAGCTCATTCTGCATCATTTTTTTGTGTATTGTGGCAGGGGCTGAAGAGAGGAGTGAAAAGTGAACCTTAATTAACTTATGTCTCCTACCTACAACATTACTTAAGAAACATGGACTGGAATTGGAATTTCCAACTCTTTTCTTCCAAATGAATATGGAAATTAAAAAAAAAAAATTCTCTCTCTTTACAATGCAGAAAAGAAAGTAGTGTCTGCTCAGTTCTTTGAATGTAAACTATGCAATCATTTCTCTTCAGGCAAATCTATCTGCAGATTCCAGGCTAATAGTTGTACCTCCCTGCAGACCTGAATAAGACAACTAAATACCAAGATTTGTGTCTTATTCCTGTCCCCAAAGATTCTCCCCTAGATACTTCCAGGTAATGTTTAAAGAAGCCTGGTGATTTTTGGAGCATTATTTGACAGGGTTGCTTCAGCTCCCAGTCTGAGGTGCTTAACTCTCAAGAACAAGCACAGACACAAAGACACAGTGGCTTTGCATTCCAGGAGACAGTCTCACAATTTTTTTGCCAAGACATTTCAGCACATCATTCTGTATTAGCCCTCACTCTGTAATATTGTTTGTATGCAGTCACTATCAAGTACACTGCGCATTCCAGGGTACAACATTTAGCAGGCAGATTGTCTGTTGAAGCTCATCCAATACATATTAATAAAAAGTTTTCAGCTAATGATGTCAGAGACCTTTGTATGGGATTGTGCCACTGCACATTAGCTATTATACAGTTTGCTACTGAGTGAGAAGAACTTAAATTCTCAAATCACAGCCCATCAGTTACCACAGGTATCTGTCACTCACCTGCAATAATCCATCCTTTATCCTAGAACAACAAGGCCTGGGAATGTGTAAATATGAGGATGCTTGGGTGAGAATGTTGCTACAGAAAGCTTATGAAGTCTATTCAGACATAAAATGCATTCATTGTTGTTGATTTTAAGCTGAGCCTTACATATTTCTTGAATATACCTAAGAATACTTTGGACACATATTCAAGTTCCTGATCTTATTTCTTGCTCTAAGGGAAATACTTTATAGGCATTTCTTTTTGTTTTTTTAATTTAATGAGAGATATGTGTTCTTTCACTGAGTGCTTAAATGCATTAAAAAAGCCATGGTATGTGTCTACTAGGCTTATACAGTATGTAAACCAGACTATGAAAAGGGATGGTATTCCTACCCACTGGTTAAAGGCACAAAAGAGCCATGGGAACCTTGCTCTGGCCTTTATTTTTGGCTTAGTAAAACAAACCCTAATTCTTTATTTGTCAAATTACTATCTGTTACAGTTTGAACTTTCCTCAAGCCTTGCTCTCCTAATGAAGTTTAATCTGCCTCTGGCTTGAAGCAAAAGAGCATTGTGTGTTCGTGTGTAGGCAGTGTGAATGTGGTTTTGCAGAAAAGGAAGTCTTCTGAATGTTGGGGGCTAAAATCAATGGAAAATGGAAACCAGCCTATTGCCCTTGTTTTTCCAGCTGTCAAATTTTACTCTTATAAAGCAGACAGTATTTCTTTACAACCTCATTAGTTTTTCCTAAGCAAACTGACAATACCATTCACTGTTCTGTGACTGGAATCTCCATAATTTATGCTATTCTTCTGTGAGAAATACTCCGAACACTTGTGTGCAGAAAAACGAACCTTTCAGCAATGTGTTCAGGGGCCCAAGCATCTCTTCGACTATATTTTACATTTTAACTTGGACAGGGAACTAGATACAGAAGGGAGAAAATGTGAATCAAATCGAAGGAGACACCAAGTGTGAAAAATTGTAAGGGCAATGCATATTTTAGCCTGGCAAAATAGTATGTAGCCTCTTAAGGAACTTGGAAATAAATAACAATAGATTTCATAGAAAGAGAAGAACATTCTAGAGATTGATTTTCTGAAATCCTTCTATAATTATACTATTTTAAAAGCAGACAAATTGGGGATGGGGAGGGTCCTTTGTTATACGAGGCAGTCTATGATTTCACATGTGATCTTTGTGTTAGACTCGGGTGTGTAGGCATCAGATCATCAGCTTTCTGACCCATGCATTTGTCGTGTGTGACATGTCAAGTTATGAATAGGAGTCAACATCAGAGTAGTAAGAATAGCTTTGCACCTATGGCAAGCTATGGATATTGACTGTATAATCCAACTCAACCTGGCAGGGCTGGCATTTAGGTTTTACTTTTTCCTATAAAGGTTTGATATGCTGGGAGAAATGGTCCTACTCTCAGTCTGTTTCCAATGAATCTTATTATTATTATTAGGGGAAAAAAGGCAGCTTTAATCAGCTATGTATGAGACATTTAATTGACTGCAGGAGAGACAGTAAGGAATTATTGTTTCTCATCCACCCCCACGTTTTTCTCTCTGACTAACATAAGCATTAGCACTGCTCCGCTAAAAATGAGAGTATTCTTCTTTTGATTTTGCCTTTCCTTCTCAACTGTAGTGTAACATTCTCTCAATTAAGAAAATTAAATATTCTCAAATGTGAAAATATTAACAGACTGTACAAGACAGAACAACTACAGAGAAAGTTTGTTTCTTCAACCTCTGTCTGAACTTGTAAATTACTGATTTCTTCTTGTGGTAGTTGCTTGACATGCCTTATTTCAGTTGCTGCCAGTTGTCATAAGATGGCAAAGTACACAAAAATCTTTAATTCTGCTTCCACCAGAAAAACCTCAAAAAAAAAAAGCTTGGGTACAGTCATGTTGGATAGCGCCTAAAGAGAAAAGCAGGAAAAAACAAAACTGCAAACCAACTCAGTCTCTATAAATAATAAAAAGTGGCAATTACTGGTATGGGCTGTGAAGAAGGGACAGTAGCAAATGTGTGTCCTTTTCATCATTGCCAAAAGGAGTAGCAAGGCCTGTCCCAAGACATGTAAATGCCACCTTGCTAATGCAAAACCACATCCACAGCCCTGAAACCTCTGAATTGGATAAACCCTTCATGCTGCAGTTTGGACATATTAAAAAAAAAAAAAAAGTAAAAAAATAGAAACTGATTTTAATCTATTCTGTTTTCATTCTAACATTCATTAGAAAATTGAATACTCTCTTACAGTGAAAGAAATCACTGAACACCACCATGTATCACTGTGTTCATAATTGCACACACTCTTTTACAGTGGAGAGTGATTAAATGTAGATTTCTAATTGAAATACTGCAACCACTGGAAAATACGATCATGATCCAAAGTTCGGTAACATCACAGGACTTCAGAGGAGTTTTTTTGCCCCCACAAAGAGAAATGTCTTTTTAACTGTTTCCTTTTGTTTTGCCAAAACCAAATGGAAACATGTAAGACAGAGAAAGACTGCTGCAATACAAACGATATGCTGGGCATAAACTCTGTGGACCATTTTGAAATTAAAATGTATTTGACATGAATATGGATTTTTTTCTTTAAGTTTTGTGCCATAAGGTTTGTAACACACAGTTCTGTAACACAATCTTACTTCAATTTGTGTGCAACATCCCTAAAATTGAAGTTGGAATGAAAGGCTAAAGAAACATCCTTCCCGTATCCTTTTTCTCCCTAAGAGTTTCCTTTGGTTTTAACATTTTGGCTTGCTTCTGTCTGAGGGCCCATTCTGCCTAGACTACCCAGGTTTTGCTGGAGGAGCAGTTCCCAGCTGTTTCAACCTTGACTTAACAGAAAAAAACCACAAACAAACCAAACACCACCAGCACCACCCTCCCCCTCCCCCCAAAATCATAATAAAAAAGCTTGAAAGACTTATTCCTGTATTTTGGATCACCATTACCTGTCACTATATAGCCAAAACTGCACCAGGAGAATATGCTATCTTCCCTGTGCTTAAATACAAGGGTACCATTTCTCTAGGGTGGAATGTGCACATGGAAGCAAAAAGTCTTAATCCTGTTAACACCATTTACATTGACTATTGTCTACAAGAGCAGCACTAAACCTGTTATTCCCTTTACCTTTCTTTCAGCCTCTTTTTTCATATACAGGAGGAGACAAGGCAGAGGAGGTGTGGCAGCTGGGCAAACAGAGGCAGCATATTTTGCTATGAACTGTGACCCCCAAATCCTAAGCAGTATTTGTGGAAAAGAACAAGCTTGTTGGTACTTTCTATCAATAAAGAAATCATCAAAGGATTTTTCTTTCCTAACTTAATTTAGAAAGAAAATACTTTTATTTGCTCTTCAGAAAAAAAATCCTCAGCTCATCTAGTCTTTTTTATCATTGGCATTTATTGTAGTAGATAACAGCTGCTAAGAGCCTTCAATCACAGAGCTTTTGAAAGCTGATGGAAGCATCAAGTTAGTATTTTCTATACCTCTGGGATCTGAACCCATATCCTCAGGATTAAGGCAGATCAAATGCAAATGAATATCCCTTTACATACAAAACCCACCTATCCTTTGCCACTCAGAGAACAAATTTGTCTGCAGAGAATCTAAAGAAGTGAATTGAGATCTATTCTATGTTACTCTTCATGTACAAGAGATTTTGGTATTACCAAATGACACAATGCTCTGGCTTCCCCCAGCAACAAGAATTAATGCCCAAAATTTAAATTAATAGGGAACTAGTAAACAGGCTTTTCCTTTTAAACTGCATATAGGAATTGAGTTTTGGGAAAGAATCAAAGGGTATCCTCAGAAAGTTATACAGAAATTTCTCTAAAAATGGCTGGCATGAGTTCTTCATAGTATCATCAAACTCAGCTTCAAGAAACACTCAACAACTGCCATAGGCACTCAAAATACTCACATTTGTTCACATTCTCTGGGAAAAAGCCCTCAATAGTTGACTCTAATGACACTGAGGCCAACAAAATCCTTCTTTTTCTTCCCCAAAGCGACACCAAAGTAACTTAATAATCAGTAAGTATACACACAGAGAGATATACACCGTTCTTACACAGTTTAAGTCGCTGAACTATGAATTATTGTAATAGACAAAGAGTCAGACTGTTCATTTTATATGCAGAGATGAATCTGGAGAGGGGTGAAGAGATGGTGAGCAAATACTGAAGTGAGCAACTCAACATTAGAAAGGAAGGATCACCTTCCAAGACTAAAAGAAGCCAAAGAAAAGATAAAGTTTCTGAACTACATGGTTTCCATGGACAGATGAGAGAATTGACTTTCTTCAGTTTTAAAAAGCAAATGAAAAGAAGAAATCTTAGAATCAACCATAGAATGGTTTGGGTTGGAAGGGACCTTAAAGATCATCTAATTTCAACTCCCCCGCCATAGGCAGAGACACCTTACACTAGACCAGGTTATTCAACGCCTCATCCAATCCGGCCTGGAACATTTTCAGGGAGGGGGAATTACTCTTCTTAGTTATGTGTAAAATGACCTGCCGAAACGCTACTGGAACACTGATAATAAAGGGTGGGATTTCCACCACCGTAGTTATTAAAGTCTTAAGTAGACTTGTCTCAAAGCAATCTGATCTCATCAGACCTGCTTTGAGCATGATGTTGGCTGGAGGTCCCTTCCAAGCCACAAGATTCCATGATTCTATGGTAGACAAGAACAATAGAGGGACTTTGATAAATAATGCCAGTCAGTGACCAGTACAGCCTTGCAAAGAACCTAATGAAATCTTCCCTAAGTTTGTACAGCCTAACAATCAACACAATCCTAATGAATTTGTCAATTATTCAATATATTAGAGTATAAATTTCAAGACTGAAAAAGCCTAAACTCAGATGTATGCATCACATTACTAATTTTTTCTATGCTGGTTGTGCACGTGTGTATGCACACACCACTAAAGAGCAGAGCTTGAGCATGCAAATTCAGCCACTCAGAGGAAAGAAAATACAATAGCTTGGACAAATTTAGGATGCTATGCATTCAAAACAGGATGTGGCCAGGTAATTTAGATTTTTTTTTCTCTGGACCTGCTATTTTACTGTATTTTTGCAAACATTTTTTTCTGTACATCTGCAATACATCAGATAACATAAAACTTGCCCAGAAGTAGACATGCACACCTCCCCAAACACAGCATGTACTGTAGAAGTCTGCTTTATCTGTTCTATGTAACACTACATACAAACACAGATACCAACTTTGAGAACCAGGACAAGATCTAGTATCTGGTCCGAGACCTAATGTATACTGAGAAATTTGGTCAGAAATGTTACTTACGTAATTTAACTTTTATTCTGATTTGGTAATAAAGGAGCTCAATAGAATTTTAAAAATAAATAAATAAGCTTATTATAAAATCTATTTAAACCTGGAAATTTAGCTACATACTGAATGCTCTATCATAACATGTACTGATTTAGTCACCGTATTATGAATGAGCTCCATTTAAAAAGAAGGCAATCTCTTTTTCTTAAACAAGAGAACAAAGGAGATCATGTACAGAAAATACACATAAAATCATCTGACATTGCTCTCATATAATTCCATGTAATGCTGCATATCTAAGATTTTTGCCATTCCTTAGAAGAGGAATTGTATCTTACCATTCAACTAAAGACAGACCCATGATTTTCCCTTCCACACCAGGGAAATCTATTCTATTTCTTACTGTAAGAAAACAATTTACACAACATGAAAGGTTTCAGTCTTGGAAACACACACTTCAGGCACAATAATTTGCAGTAGACATCTAAGTAAAAATTTCTGATATCGAGTGTTTATAACTTTCATTGTGGAGAAAGGCACTCAGGATGCCAGGTCATTTGGGTCAAATTTCTGACCTTTTCAAGAGAAGCTAATTTTCTTCTTCAGAAATACTTCAATAGATAAGCTGTGCTGGAAACACTGCCAAAATAGATACCAACGTCTTAACACTCACACCTGCTGATCTCTGATAAAATCAGAGAACCACAAAACATGCAGGTTGGAAAAGACATCTGAAGGTTGTGTCAGCCAAAATTCTGCTCAAAACAGGGCTACCTACTGAGGTGAGGTGGGTTTGCACAGGACCTCACCTAACTGAGCTTCAAATACCCAGCGCAGGGGAGAATCTGTTTTCTTCTTGTATAACCTGTTTCAATGTCTCAGTATGCTTATAGTAAAGAAACAAACAAAAACAAAAACCCAAAACAAACAAACAAAAAAGAAACAAAACAAAAAAAAGTCCTACCATCTAAACAGATGTCACTGTGTACTGCTGAGAGGAGTCTGACTCTCCCCATCAGACAGCCACGAGAAGAAACTCTGCCCACCATGTGCTCCAGCACCCACAGCAGCCTTGTGGCCCCTCACTTGGCTTCCTCTATTTTGCCAGAACCTCTTATGCTGGGAGTGTACTGAACAATCTCTTTCCCTGATCTTTCATCTCCAAAATCAAAACAAATAAATTGACAATACTGCAGGAAACTTTAACACATAAATGACGCAGTAAGCCAGAACTATTATCCATTCCTATGTAAAAAAAATAGTATTTTGCCTCCTAAATGAGCCTAAAGAGAACATACGTGTACTTTCTTCAACACAAGGTCTAATATCAGATTTGAAGTCAGCTTCAAAGGAACTGGAGATTACCTCTGGAGAACATATTAAGGCTGAATGTCCTCATACTATGTGAGCTGGGGTGCAATATTTTCTGCCTGTGAGTAATCTCTACAAGCCCCTTTCACCTCCTGATGCCTTCTACGTCACTCCCTCACTCTCCACTGATAAATATTTGCTTTCTTTAAAGGGCCTTTCAGAGAAAAATTGTCCCACAATCTGCTAGTTCTCTCAAACACATTTCCACATAGGACTCATACCTATCAGCTAAGAGTTAGACTTTTTTTGAGCAAAACTCATTTTAAGCTGCTCAGAAAACAGGTTGGGGCTATCACAGACACAGCTCTGGAAAAATAAGCAAAGGGAACAGTAAACAGTGAGCGGCCACCTTGTTTATTCAGAGTACTGTGGTTTATTGATGTTGCACACAATCTCAAGTTTAGTTGATCTTAGAGGTTATGTGTTTTCTCTCACATCCAACTCAATCTGAAAGGGATCTCCAGCTGGCTAAGAAAGTTTTCAATAGCCATAAGCAAGCCATAAACCCCTTTCTATGCCACTGTCCCCTCGTGTAAAAGAGAATAACCTTGAAGCAGGGGTCTGTCACAGTCACCACAAAGAGTGAAAAGAATAAACTCAGCTGTTTGCCTCTTGGAAAAATCCAGGCAGAATTCCTTCACCTCTTTAAGAACAAGGTAAGAGAGGAAATGAGCATACAAGGAGAAGGACAGGCTGCCTCATAACCAGCATTCAGTGCTTGACCCCAGTACCAGTATACCCAGTACCAAAATACCGGTACCCATAAAAATGCACTGGATAGAAGCACAAATATAATAATAATAATAAAAGTAATGGAGAGGGATCTCATCACTGGACTGCAGTGCTGCATGTAACTGGAACGTTTTTATGAAGGAAAGTTCTTTGGCAATGACACTCTGAGAATCTGGAATAAAATATATATTTTTACTTTTTAAATAGAGAATGGAAATTAAGTCATCAGTTGAGATTCCTGTATCTGCAAAAAAAAACCCAACTCAAGAAAGATTGTCTAGTTGGGTTATTTTAATTAATTCTATGAGATCGTCTCCCCCACCCAACACATCTCTGTAAATTACCACAGTAGGTATGAAACTTGCCCCAGTATTGATTCAGCTGGCACAGCCTTCCTCTATAAAAGCCTCCTCAGAGACCCTGCATCAGGGTGGTCGTTCTGCTCTCCCCAGCTGCTGATGGGGAGATGCTGAATTCCTGTGCTTGCCCCTCTTCCCCAGAGCCTGCTCTAACTAGTCCAGGGGCATATATACACAAAAATGCAGCAAGACTCGTGTTCTTCACCTTCTTGGTGCTGGGGCGGATGAATTCATCATACCGTGCACACAGATTCTCCCACGTCCCAAAGGAAACAATGGAACCAGATAAAAAAACTCTGTAGTTTGTTGGACCTGGCTGGTGGGCCAAACTATGCTGGCCAAGTTCATAAGTCTTCTCCTAGCTTCACTTTCTGAGCACTGCTAGTGCAGGCTGTGGTATACCTGACTTCATCTGAAAGCTTCAAATTATTTTTGCAATTTTATGTAGCTTAGCCTTTCAGCTGTTGGTGTGAACTTAAGAACACATTTACCTGAGATCAGGAAATAGTAGAGAGGGAGCTTGAAAAAACATTCAATGGAATAAAAATTACTGACAAATGATTCTTTACCAACTTTACTTTTCAAAATTTTGTTTGAAAAAGTCTTACATTTGCAAGAATCCGTAAGTAAAAAAATATTCCTACTGGAGAAATGAATGGCTAACACCCTTCTCATTTTAAAGGGACCTACCAAAGCTAGAAAGATGGTAAGCTGTTTAAAAGAGATAATGGCTTTACAGACATATTCATTTTCATATTTAATATCTGTGTATGCACTGTATTCATTCCCTAATGCAAACCACAATAAAACACCTCATGGGGCCTCTAAACTCTTTTGTCTTTGCTGTAGGTTTGTCTGCTTTAGGAAAAAAAATAATAGTGCATTATTTTCAACAGTGGCAGGAAGTGGGTTTTTAGTCGAATCAGCTTAAAAAATTCCAGCTGTGTTCACGTTGAAGCCATCAAAAAATCTAAGCCTGGGATCACTTCTCCATGCCAACTAAATCTTTTTCAGGCCTCAAGAAGTAAATTTTTGAAAAAATGCCAAGCCTCTCCTTGAGAATAACATCTTATTTGCTTAATATTAAAAAAAAAACAAAAACCCACCAGAAAGTGCCATTCTGAAAACGCAAGTGCTCGCATTTTTGTGTTCTAATTTGATATTTGCCTTGTAAGAACACTCAACATACTCACACAGAGACTGTCTCAGAAAACTGCAATGAGAGGCATGCAGGCTGGTTACTCCAGACAAGGAGGAGTTTCTAAGGACTATAGAAACTACACGTCATGATGTGTATCCTGTGCCGTTTTAATGCACCAGACAGGCCAAAGAGGTGTGTGACAGTGTGTGACTCAAGGAAAACAGTGTGTTTCATTCCCTGGCTGGCTATGGCTCAGTGGGTATCTCAGAGGATAAGGAAAATCCAGCCTTCTGAGAGCACTAGTTGCTTTCAAGGAGTTTTTGTATCAGTGCTAGGTTCAAACCTAGTGAGATGCTTGAGATCAACAAACAAAAAATGCAGGCTTCATATTGATGTATCTATGACATTGTTCTAAATACATATGCCTTTTTCCATTAAAAATAAATTATTACAGGATTATGAATACATCTATTGTTATTATCTTTCCTTCTTTGTTTCCTGTTGCACTATCAATTGTGGTGTGCATATACACCATGGTACTTCTTCTGCTGTGCAAAACTTTGCATCACGAAAACGAAAGAAAATGAACCTCATCATTACCAGCCAACTGAGCTAAATGAGGGATCAGACATTTTCCTTGCGTATTTCCTTATGCCTGTAAATCTAACTCTGCAGCTCCTTTAAGCTGGGAGACTGAGAGATCTAGCTTGATTTATACAGGTGTTAAAAAAAGACAAATATTTGCCCAATTTAATTGATTCTGACATAAACTGATTTATTCTGCATAAATCAAAGCTTTTAAAAATAAATATATTTTTTCATTAAGAATGGTAAAGAGAAATGCTATTAAGCAACAGAAAAAAATTCTAAGAAACAACAAAAAATGGTAAGGAAAACAGGTGACAGAGAAAGCCTATTACTCTCAGGGAAGGATCTAGTAGACCTTGTGTTTTTCAGTTGCATTTCAAAGCAATATCAGAACTGTGAAATTGCAAGGGAAATTCTAAAAGGAGACAAGAGTTGAGACAATACTTGAAAGTGAATTTTAATCCACCACACATTTACCATGTAATTATAAAACATTTTTTTTTTTAATTTTGGAATGCCAGTCTGACCTTCTTAATGGCTGAGAGCAGTGCCTGTAATTAAAAAATTTTGGATTCAGCTTAATTTTTAGTTACTTTTTTTAAAAAATAGAAGCAACTCCCGATACACATTTTTTTTCCATTAAGAAACTTGGCAGTCCCAGCTGACTGTTATGTCTCCTCATCCACATTCTAGAAGATAATTTTGGTGAGGCAATCATTTATTTCAGAGCTGTGAGTAAGATTAAGCAGAACAGTTCAAAATCTGGGTATTCATTCCATTCTATCACTAAAAGTTGCATTTCACAAAATCATATTTGCATTTGAAATTTTACTGGAAATAAAACATTCTCATAAAAATAGGACGTCTTTTATACGAAGTGTTTACTTACAGCCGCTAAATAAAAATTTAAAAACCCCAAACAAAACCAAAACCATTATTCCTTCCTCAGTATTATCAATGTCATTAAAAATTATATACAGCACTTGGGAGATGGTGGTCAAGTTACAAATTAAGTGCTCAGCCCTGAAAGGTGCTCACAGCCTCTAAGCTCATGGTGATTTGAGGGCATTCACACACCAGATCTAAAATTAACTTTCTCCCTCTAACAACACACAGAGTTCCCAACACATCCTGCATTTCTTGGGACACCCTGATAGCACTCACTGGAGCTGTACACTGGTGAAGTGCTTTCCAGAGATTTTTTTCTATCACAGTGATTTGATAGAGAGTTCCAGAAATTTTTTCTTTTTCTCTCCTGATAATGATGAAATACCATGGGCTAGTTTCTTGTAGATAAGATGTAAGATAGCCACAAGACATGTCTTCAAAATGCTGCCTTGGAACGTAAGCATTCTAAAATTATAAGTTAAAACTATGTGTACTGTGTTTCTGAAAAAAAAAAAAAATCTTTGTATAATCTGGGGTATTAGTTGTGGTAATCGAGGAGCCTTTGTAGCACTCACTTTTGCATAACTGATTTTCTAGGTTAGAGCAGTAGCTGGGAATATCCCAAATGCTGCTGTACAAAGGAGCAGGAAATAAAACCTCCACCAACCCTACCCCCAAAAGCATCAAGAAACTTCCCTCAGGGAGGAATTGTTAGCCTTACAAAGGTAAGACGAAGAGCTAAATTCTCTAAAGGGTATGATGGTCCCAGCTCCAGAGTGGTTTCATGGGAGAGGCAGAGCTGTCACTCTTTATCTTCTTGCCATTGTTATACCTGAGTCTTAGATCCAGTGAATCACTACCAGGATTTCTGCTTCCTGGAAGAAGCCATGTCAGTGGCAGATGAAGTAATGATGCAAATGCAATTGTACCAAGTTTGCATTGAATAAGGATGGAGATACAAAGGGAAGGGAGGAATGGGGTAAACCTTCTGTTAATCACAATAATTCTCTTCATTCCTGGAAACACACACTTATCTTGATTTGTAGACTTCCCAGTAAGAGAGATCCAACACCACCCTCATTCACACAGGTAATGGAGAACGTTTTCATCCTTAGTTGTATCCCTAGACCCCAACTCTGTAATCAATTGAAAAACATACAGCCTTCTTTTAAACTGGTGTCTGCTGAGCCATTGCTGTCTGAATGTAAGATGAGACGAGATGAGCTGAGGAGCTGCACTGAGAAACAGTGCCTAGTCTTTTTATTAAGGAGTGTTACTGAGAACACTGAAAAGTCAGCACCAAAAAGAACAAATTACACATGTTGAGTGAACAGCCAGTTCAAATAACAGGATAAGTTCTTGGTCTATGTATTTATTCATGGCAGGATCTCAGTCAACGCACTTCAATAAAATGAGTAATTATTGTGAGTCACATCACTAATTACATCTGATACACAAAAAGGCTTGTGCAGCACTACGTTTCAAAGTGCACTGTGAGCTCATCCAGTATGGAAACGGCTCACAGAGGAGCTCTTGTTACTGGTACATGAACAATCTTGAAAAAAATGGGGTATTAGAAATGTCTAGGCCATTTCTCTCTCATCGCATTTTTTTTAAATATAAAAAGAAGATGTGTTGCAGAATAATGGCACTATAACTGCCTACGTAGGAACTTCAGCATTTGCCTTGGACAGGCAACACAAGGAAGGATTGTAATGACAGAGCAGTGGAATTGGCCAAGATAAGCTGCTTTCTTCTGTGACAAGTAGAAAGCGCCAAGATGTGAAGAATCTGTCAAAATGTTCTAAGACAAAGTTTGATTTTTCCATACCAAAATAAAAAAAAAAAACCAAACAAAACCATGGGCTGGTTAAGACACAGGTCAAATTGACTGAGTTCAGGAACATAAAGAGATTAAAGGAAGTAAGTCATCACTTAGATAACAGATCTACTTATTATCGTGTGAGGAAAAAAACAAGTCTTCACAAATTTTGTCAAATTTGGATGAGTTCTTCATCCAAGGGTAGGATCAAATTTGTAGGCTGGTAATTTGTTGCCTGGTAACTAACTACCTTTGTTAATTATCAGGCACCTTTGTTGCCTGATAATTAACTACCTTGAAGCCGTACTATTTGTGCTTTTCCATGAGGGTATCACTTATAGTAATTTTAGAGCACAAACACAGAACTGGACCAAACACCACCTGTGACTTCGGCTTTATTGCAGGACCATTTTCATAAATGAAGTCAAATCACATGGCACAATTTATCTAAATAGAGAAACAACAAATTATCCTCTCCTGTAAACTCATGTCAACAATATTGAGAGTGAAGCCAACGCAGTGACACTGCCACAGAACAAGGGTGTGAAAATAAGCAGATTCAATGTCATTTGGCATGTGGAACCTTTACCCATGGAACTCTAGAAAGAATAAAGAGGTTTTTACATAACACTTCCTTTAATATGTTTGATGTTTTTAGGTTTTTTTACATTTACCTATAGCCTATTCAAGCAATTCAATTTCAATACAAGATTTATTGCATTAGGCCTCTATTTAACAGAGAAATAAAGTAAAACAAAAAAATCAAGGAAAAAAATACAGAGAAGATATAAATCTAAAAATGACCCCCAAATACTATAATTTGTAAATTAGGCATTTGTCTTTAGGAACAACCGAAGCTGTCAATCCCAGCCCCTATCTGGAATATTGTACACAGTTCTGGTGTTCCCAACATAAGAAGGACTTGAAACTGTTGGAGCAAGTCCAGAGGAGGCCATGAAGTAGATAAGGGGACTGGAGCACCTCCTGTACAAAGACAGGCTGAGAAATTTGGGCCTGTTCAGCCTAGAGAAGAGAAGGTTGTGTGGAGACCTCACAGCACCTTCAGTAACTGAAGGGGGTGCAGAGAAGGTAGAGGGGCTCTTTGTCAGGAGCTGTAGCGATGGGACAAGGAGTAATGGGCACAGATTTAAAGAGGGGGAAATTTAGGTGAGGTATCAGGAATATTTTTTTTTACTCTGAGGGTGGTTAGACACTGAAACAGGTTGCCAGGGAAATTGTGGATATCCCAACCTTGGCAGTGTTCAAGGAAGGTGGAATAGAACTTGAGCAACCTGGTCTAGAGGGAGGTGTCCCTGCCCATGTCAGAGGGGGTCGGGACCAGACCGTCCTTAAGATCCATTCCAACCCCTTAACATTCTATGATTCTACAACAAACTGTAAAAACACCATCTTCATTACTAAAGAAAAAAACCAAATTTTATTTTTAGTTGGATGTATTCAGAATTAAGTTTTTAGATCTCCAGTGAGAGACAATTCAATTGGGAAAATTTTCACATTGTTGATGTTCAACACTTTATAAATTAAAATTATTTAAGATCCATGAAGTGTGAGAGCCACAAATCAGTTAATTTTGAGAAAATATTACTCACAATTTTCTGAAAATTAAGCAATTATATGAACATTCAGGAAGAGTTCTGCATGTAAACAAAATTAAACCATGGATCTCTTCTCTCTCTCTTTTTCTTTTTTTTTTTCTTTTAATGCATTACTTCTACTTCATTTTGTAAGTAGCTTTCATTCCATGGACACCAAAAAAGATCCAATCAGCTATATGAGCGTAAACCTTTGCCTACTAGACTGTCATCAGCACAAAGTCCCCCAAATAATAAATGAACTTTTTATTAACTGTGGTAACATTAACATTACAATGAGGGATTGTTTAAAAACAAGTTGTACTGCTGTTGCTCAAGAGCTCAAGGAAAATGGTTCTCAGTTCCTTTATTTTTCCTTGAGGGTAACCACAGGGGTTGCATTAAATCTTTTAAAATATGTTGACAGTTGAATAAGTGCTGCTGTTGCTCTGGTGACATTTTATGCACTTTAATTGTCATTAATGAATCTGACTGATACTTTCTTAAAAGTCCTTTACGTGTTGTAGTAATTTTATAACAAAGAGAAGAACAAAACTGTCTGCAAATTAGCCTTGATCCACTTCTCGTATGGAATTTTCACTGCAGACAATAGGAGAATCTGCATGGGAAATATATGTGAGACCAGACATTTGAGGTAAGAATGCATTAAATGTTCCCAGTAAATTGTGAAATTATCACTTGGTTGTGTATATCTCCATATAAATTTAAATCCCAAAAAAGGTTTGTTTGAGTGTATTTTAAAAAAATTAGTACTGTATCTGCTTCAATCCATTCAGTGTTAAAATGCTATGGCTCAGCATTTTAGGGCTGCAATAAAACCCAAAAAGTAAATGGGAGTTGAAATGAAACAAAGTCTGACACTAACCTGGAGTCTAGTACCTCCTTCCTTATTCTGGTAATACTCACACTGGTTTCAGAAAGGCTTTTTTCCCTGTAAAGACTGAAGGATACAGCTCCCAATTATCTGTTCAGGAACGTGCAGTAACAAGGAGGAATGCACGGAGCTTGAGAAACCACAGGCACCACACTTGATAGTTCATAAACAGATAAGGTAAGTCTTTTGCTATGGAGAGAAAATAAACTATGGCACTTTAAGTTATGATAGGTGATTTAAGTAGATTAAAAAAGATCTATTCCAGGGACAAGAAGCCAGAAGAGGCAGCAGGAGGGGGAACAGTGTATTAATAGTGTAGGGAGACATGCAGAGTCCTTTGCTTTCCCCATCCCAGGTTCCCCCACTCCTGCAGGCTCAAGGGGAACACAGCAGATGATTCCAAACACTGCTGCACCTGCTGCACCACAAGCTTCAAATCTTTGCAATTTCAGAATCAGAAAAAGCTGCAGCCATCTTTCTTTCTGCAGCTGCAGTGGCTCTTCAAGTGCAGATACTGTACGAATATCAGTGGTTTGAGCCACCACTGTTGAACAGGACAATCAGGTCATGCCAAATCGCTCCAGGCACACTGAGAGCCCCTTTGCCGGATTCTCGACAGGCCCAGCGCCCTGTATAAATAACTGTGTTCACCTGAGCAAAGCAGCAGTTCAGCTCCAGCCTGACCTTTCCTTTCAGCTGAGTAAATGGCTATACAAGGTGCAAAGCAATAGGAATCAGGCCTCAGGGTTCTGTACAGCACTGCAATTTCCAAGATACTCAGGGTGCAGACAGCAGTAAGTTCCACACTCACGTCATACGCACAGTTAACAACCTCAGCTAAGTCATGAACTACATTTTAATTAGACAAGGGGCCAGGCTTTTGATTTCAAAAATAGAAGTTAGGGTTGCAGTCCTTCATCCATTGAAGTTAATTGCAAAATCCCTATTATCAGGCTCTTGAGGTATTACCCAGGCGCACTTTTTAATTACATTTGATTCTTAATGAAGTAGATGGCAAAGAGAAAAGCAGCCCATGATTCAAATGATTCCCATTTTTATCTTTCCTGAAGAAAAACAGAATAGGTCAAGATACTTGCTGGATTTTCCCATGAGAAATGCTGCAATGTGAATAAGCTCAATTGACTTGATCCTGAAGGAGCAGGTTAACTTTGAAAAGCATCACTCATTTTCTCCTCCTGTATACATTCTACCCCCAAAACTTATGCAGTGGAATTGTAGACACCAAGCCAAATCCAATTCAGAACTTGAAAAATATCATGTAAGTATCCTAAGCTTGAATGACTTGTCTTTATTGTCTAATGTCATTTAAAACATAAGGAGTCCTAATTATGGTTTTATTTTCAAACGATGCACTTTAAAAGAGTGACAATTCTCCATAAAAACTGACAGCTTCTCAGGGCAAAGAGACTGCCAATAATTCAGTAATTCTACATGATTGAAAAGCAATAAGCTATGAAGCAGCCTATGAAGAAAGAGTGTGTTATCACACTTAAGTAGAGAACAATAGAAAGTTTCACCTTTTTCTATTACATCTCTACTCATGTAAGCAAACAAAGATTTATAGAACACAAGTTCATACTACAGGTGGGGCCATTACCTTGATATACACAACAACCTGCAAACTCTTTTCACATAATGAAAGTTGTTTCTTACCATCTGGAAATCAGTATAAATTTCTGTTTATATATTATTCAAAAAAGCTTAGCTTTTTATTTCAGACATACTTCTCATATTATAAAACACATAATTCATTTCTTACTTTTATGACTTCAAAAGACCCAATAAAAATTTAGGACCTAAAAATGTAGGTCCTTTAACGTAGGTCTTTTTAAAAGGTTGACTGTTAGGTATTAGGAAAAGTAAAAAGTTTTAAGAAAATCAGATAGTATTGCAAATCTCTCTAACCGAGGCAGCCAAGCAGGGTTACAGCAGGAGCTAGTGAGGCAAGGCTGTGTCCCCAGGGCTGGCACAAGGGGCAGAGCTCTTGGGGCCCAAGAACCCCACCAGACAAGGAGTCACTGCAGCATAAAGCTGTCACAGCCCCTTCTAAAACAAGGAGGGACAACCTCTTTTCAGGGAAGGATCAAGAAACTAAGGTTTCAATCCAGTATTTTTTTTAATTCCTAGGTTTGGGGTCTTTTGCCCTATGGCTGCTTCACTGGTTCAGCCTTGCAGGATATCTGTGATGAAACAAAATCTCCTGAGTTTCTGTTAAAACCATTTGCCTCTCATTACAATTATTCCCCATTTACAAGGTTGAACACCACAAAACCTGAACACTTCCTACTTTATGGTCATACCAGAGATAGGGGAAGCCTAGATTACTTTCAAGGCCACCAAGGGGATGATGCAGAAATACAAATCAGTCTGTTCTGCATAACTGTGGCAAACCTCCAATGTAACCCAGAACCACAGCCAAACTTGCTTCTGTGTTGAGTTGTCCCAAAACAGTACCATCTCCACCAAAGTCAGTGCAGACTTTAAGCAAGGAAAAGAAATTCCTATCTCTACTTCTTCATTTGAATTCAAGTTCCCTCTTGGAATTCAATTCCTACTATTGCTTTTACTGGAACCATGCTATTTTAAACCTATTAAGTACTACATTCATCATTTCAGGGCCTCATATTCTATAATATCCAACACTTCGTAATTGTTCAAACTCTGGCTGGTATTTGTGGAAGGTCTAACTCGCCAGGTTTCCTTCTGGATGTCTCTCAGTTTCATGTTTACATAGTAATGATCATAGTGGCAGGTAGAAGTTTGAGATACTTACTAGCTCTGATTATTTTTAAAGACTGTTCAGAGCACACAGAATATTCCCAAGGCAGTGGCAGGGCATCCCTGCACTTACGAACCACAGAAGCCATCCTAATGCAAACAGTATTGGTGCAGGGAATAGCAAGCCCTCCTGTCTCAAAGACAATCACAGAAAAGGCAGAGGGCTGGAGAAAGTCAATGTCCCTGTAATTAGTGACAGAAAGTTTCAGCTCAGATTTAACAGACACTGTAAGCTGAAGAACAGACACATTCTGAAGTGGTGGCTAAAATCAGCATTTAAGACTAGAAGAATAAGTTACTTTACTATTAAAAGTAATACTGGGGTAATTGCAGCAATAAAGCACTGCTCAGCACTTCAGACGTAAAAGAAACTTTCTTTTGAAATGATAATTTTCATTGTAAACTGCTGGTTTACAGTATGCAGGCATCAGTGATTGCTACATGCTATGTACATCCTACACAGAGCACAAAGGGCACAAGGAATGAAATTTTTTCAAAGGATTCCGTGCCTGGCTAACTATTTTGGTAAACCTTCAGTCAGCCTTGTTTTCAGAATATAAAGTGTTTCAGTTGGGCACCAAATGAAAGCAACTCAAATCATTAATACCCTCCACCACACGTCATGTGTTATATTTTTTCCCCAAGGAAAATTAAGGATAAGAAATTAAACCTTTAGTTGTTAATAAGTCATAATAACTCAAAATAAAGAAAAAGGCCTATTAATTATTAACGATATATTAATTATGCATCTATAGCTATAGGTAGATTCTGGTAAAAGAATCAAATTTAGACTGACAGGTGCCTCAGCAGCACAAACCAAAAATAATAATTGTGGACACAGAACAAAAAGCCAGTTTCTACTCAGTTATTGAATTTAAGGGAAGAAGAAAATGTTCAATCATAACATTTGTTTAAGAATGTTTATCTTCTTTCTTACCATTGAATGTTAGGAACACCCGTGCTTGAGGCTGGGAAGATCCTTTTACACTGCTAAAGTAAATAAATATCCCAATCAACACATTCACTGCAAGAAATGCCATCTCTTCAGATTTGCAACTTAATATCCAAGAAACGAAACCTGAAAGAGAGAGATATCACATTACTCTTCTTATACAACCTTGTGGAGCAAAAACAACATCATGGAAAGATTGTGTTAGAAGCCTCTTCTAGTTGAACCCATAATTACTGATGTGAAGGAGGTACAGCACTTCTGTTTTTCCTTGTGCATCTGAAAGTGGTTTTCCCCAGCAGTCTTCCGTGCTGGCACGAGAGGAACTCTCTGCCTGCTCGTAGGAACCAACAGAGCCCAAGTTTTGGCTAGGGCAGACTTCAGCATTAGACTCAGTTTATTTAAAATGAAGACAATTCCACCTGCTGGGAATATAATTATACTAAATGTCACAGCAGAGCAAAGCAAGGACATGAGATAAAGTTTCACGTATAAAAATCTGGCTGATATTTTTAGACATCTCTGCCTCATGTTTGGGGGGGGGGGGGGGGTAATTGGTTGTTTGGGGTTTTTTCTTTTCTTTTAACATGTTAAATCAAAGGTGCTTGGAAATGAACTTTTAGTAAGCTGAGCTCTCTAATCACCCTTTAAGTTTTTCTTTTAAGAAATTCTGGTTATGTATGTCATTAATTTCAAAACCGTGAAACCAAAAGTATTTCAACAGACTTGAAACTGTTAGTCAATGTTTGCTTTTTGGGCTAGCTCCTTTCAGGATACTCACCTCCTCTCACTGACTTCTACAGAGCACTAAGAATCCCAGAGTTAGATAGTGCTCTACACTTGATACTTCTGCTACTCCTCCTGCACATCTGCTGGACCTATGTTCATTTTACAGGAGTTAGCTGCTGAGAAGCCTGAGCATTTCAGAGAATCAGAAAATACTTCAAAACCCTGTATCTTTTCCTAGCTCAGGAATGACTTGAGCTCACTGGAGTCAGTGGCACTTCCCTAACAATTCTAATGGACTTTGGACCAGATCCAGAAAACCTAGCCAACATTAGAAGCTTAATACTGCATCTCTGTATCACATCTGCTCCTAAATTGCAACTCTCCAAAAATTGTGAAGTGCAAATTTCATTTCACCTGTTGTAACAACTTTGTCAGCTCAGTTGCAGAAGTGAGAATAACTAATAATATCATTTTAAGCCCATTCTACTTCACTGCTTACACATCTGTTTTTTCCTTTTTGATGTAAACAGCCCTTCTACTAGACCACTTATTAGTTAATCAATCATGTGATAAATTTGATTCCATCTCAACCGGAAGCACTTTGAAAGATACAACCCCTACAGCTAGAAGATGTCATTAAAGGCTATCATAAAGATATCATTTATTTGATGAAGAGATTTGTTACCTGTGCAGTCAGCTTACAGTTCTTTACCTCAGCTCTGCTCCAGCCCTACAGTCCCTCCAGTGGAAGCCAATATTTCTACAGGCTTGTTCATCCGGTCCCTCTGAGGTTCACACCTGTCCTCAAAGAGCTGGCTGTAACCACCACAGCACGGCAGGAATGAGCTGTCAGGCAGGGATGACTTTAGGTCAGCCCTAGTTTGGGCTGGATCCACACCACTGACTTAGCGGTAAAAGCCCCGTATCTCATTACCACCTCTGTCATTCCCTATCCACTCACTGTAAATCGCTTGGAAAGGCTTCTCTCTGCACAAGGACTTCACATCAAGGTGGGGGTGGGAAGGAGAGCATGTAAAAAAGCGCAGAGCTCTGCAGCCCACACTCTAAACTCTCCTTCATTATTTGGTCTGAGTACTGAGAAATGCACGAAGATCAAGTAATTCTACAACTCTGCCAATTGACAAAAACAACCTTGTCAGAAATTTGCCAGCTACAGATCGGGTCTGTAGGAGAAACATATCCATTCTGGCCCAGTTCCAAATTATCTCTAAGGGTCTGTTAACTAATAAAATGATAGTTGCAGAGTTTTTGCCAAGAATAATTTTTAAACAGGCTGCACGAACTCTAGTACTAATGTTGCTTTGTGGGCTTTAAATTTAAAACCTTGTGACTTGACCATGGGATATCCTTTAACTCACTCCTCTTCTAAGAGAGAAATGGCATTAAATCCTGATAAAATTTCTTTGTCAGGCCAAAACAAATAGCCGATCATACAGAACATGTGATTTAACAGATGCAATGGGATTAGTATTTTACAGTAGTAGCACTATGCTTTCTTTGCAATAAAGATAAAAAGTCAAAGAGGAACAACTTCTTCCTTTAAATAATACTGTAGGAAACAATAATAGAAAAAAACCCCTTTCAGCTCTCTTTCCCTCCCACTCTCGTGCCTCCTGCCAATTCTAGTGTAATCGGTTAGAGGAGTGAAACATTGCTACATTTCATTGCTCAAATTGCAGATCTTCACCGTTAACACAGAAGTGACAGGCAAATATAAGATTCAAGTGCTGAGCAGCATGGTTCCTACCCAGCTGTTAGACACATAAATAATAAATGCATACAGTGCCAAAAAGGTACCTCAGGGTGTCTGACATGTGAGTTACCTAATGGAAATAGGTTTAATTTCAGAGATTTACAGAGCTGGTAACTGACAGCTCATTGCATGTTTGACTCTTGCTTTGGGCTTATATCCCAGTCCTGAATTTATCTCAGTAAGTCATGATACTATATTCAGCACGTCCAGTGCACATGATCTCTGCTGACAACACACAGACCTAAAGCCTAGCAAGTACTGTTAAAGAATCTTACGGGACAGACAAAAAGCAGTGTCTAATTGCATTTCTGTTCATACGCTCTAGTCTAACTGTAAACAAACAGACAAACCGCTACCAAAGTAAAGTAGTGAAGTTTTCCTGCCACGGAGGTCGCTGGCAGCATGTTGCATGGCTTTTGGAAAGTACAGTATCGCTTTGCTAGGAAGCGCTGTGCAGGTGTCATCTGCTACAGGCTGGGTCTTACACTAAATCATTCAGCAGAAGAAAGAAAAGAAATTAAGAAGAAAAAAAAAAAAAACGCTGCCAAACACGGTCTATGCCAATCTGGAAAGCATCGGTTTAGCTATCTGTGAACAGCAGCAAAATTCAGCCATCTGAGATATTTCACATCTATTACAGCAAAGAAAGAGAACTTTAAGTTATGCTTACCCGGCTATTGGAGGCACCAGTAATATCGATTTCTATCTGGTTTCTATCAGTTTATAGACTCCACTTCTGCTACCAGAACATTTTAATTCCAAACCTGGCTCATGGCAGAGGGAAAAATAAATTATTAAAAAAAAAAAAGAAACTGAAGCCTTAGACCAAAAGAAGCAGTTAGTGCCTTAGAGGCTAACTGAGTGTAAATATCAGCCATGAAGAGAATCAGCTTATTGTGGGGAAAGGCGACTCCACAGCGAAAGGAAGCGGGAGNCAGGGAGCGCTTCCCCCCTGCCCGCAATTACGCGCCTAGGAGTGAATGGAGCGGTCGCGCGGTGCCGGTGCTGGTTTCCAGTTACAGGCGCTGCCCTGCCCTGGCCGCCGCTCTGGCGAGGCGAGGCTCGGCGGCCGCCGGTGCATCATTAGCTGAGCAAATAGGGGCTGGAGCTCATAAATAATGGCGAGGCCACACCCCGCCCTGCGCGCCGGCGGCTGCCGCCCGGCCCGTCCGCCCGCCCAAGGCAGCGCCGCGGGGCTGCTGGCAGCGCGCAGCGAGC